>JAAEAF010005115.1:77992-262583 GCA_011037195.1 Triatoma infestans | reverse complement strand
AAACGGATAGATGACCACAAAATGAAGCAGGCTACCGCGGAAAATGTCTCTGACTCTTACAGCTCACTGTTCGGTGACGGACAGTGTTGTCTATCATGAGAAAACACTACCGGAGGCCGGCAGTGCACTGAGAAGTCTCCGACTCTTTGGAGTAGCTATATATATGGGCCCAGAGTGGCTGTGGATAAGCATAGGCCTTGATCCCCCCCCCACAGACAATAAAAAAAATACTTATTATTCTTCTATAATCCTGCACTTCTCTCTATAATTTTGTTGAACTAAAAATCTTTTTTATAAAAGCAAGAACAAGCAATCGTGCAATCTAATGTGTATGGATTTGGTGTAGAACTGCAGAAACTGCTCATAATATTAATCAACTACTAGTATTAATATTAGTCGGAGAACATACATTTAGTCCCATAAATAACATTTATGAAAATGCTGGCAAACCGGACTAAATATGCCAGCTCTACCTATCCAGTATAAACACCTCATCATCTCTTTCAATGTGGCTAACAAATTTGCCACTCCTACAACAGTATGTCTTCTACAACAAAAAAAAAGTTCCCCAAAAAAAACCGCATCGAAATATTGATCGCTTCGAGAACTCCTAAATATTATGGCTAGCAGAAGTACAGACAGTAGACATAATATGTAAATGACTTCAATAGAATGTTCGAATAAAGAGGCACACACTTTTTTAATTCACAAATATTATATTCACGGTGTGTTTTTGTGTGAATGGTATTATTTGTTCTAGAACCTGAGCCTATATATTAAAAAACTCTTCATAAATTGTTCGTAAACTGATTATTAATTCCATAGAAAATCGGACGAAACTTGTAGTTTAAAATAGTTGGACGAAACTTGTGGTTTAAAGGCTCTTGGCGTTGCTGAGAAGGTTTTATTATGATATAGTGGTATGATATGGACGAACAGTGGCGCAGTGTTGTAGCAGAGATAAGAAGCTAGTTGTTTACACTAGACATAATTATATTTGTGTCTTGGCAAAAATACTTAGAATTTCTTTGTATTTTTTTTCTTGAACCTTTGTGTAAGATAAGCTATTCATCTTTATGTTGAAAAGTTGTATCAGTTAAACAGTAACATTAATGGATCTCCAGTACCATTCTGGTTTTAATTATCGACTCGTGGTAAAAAAAAAAAGAAAAGCTTCCTGGCGGTAATGAGTTCTGGACATTTGCCACCTAGATACTCATATATCTTTTCAATGTCTATTTTTTAAAGTTCTATTTGTAGAAGTGAATGGTTCTTGAATTTTTAAAATGTGCAGCTACTTCTTGTACCATAACTGGTATATAAATTAGCATGATGCACATAATTTCAGTTTTATTCACTTATTTTTTCCCATATCAAAGCAGATATAACACTTTCTATTAGTGTTGTACTGATTGGTGATACTTATTGAATAATTGAAAAAAATCGGTGTGGCATACTTCTTGCTTAACCTTATAATCTTCCGCACATATAATCAACAAGTCAATAAGTGTAGTGTGTAACAGAAAATATTGTGTTGAAATCAATTCTCTACACCAACCTTGATAACTTTAAGTCTAGACGATGGATGAAAAATCTGAAACCGGTCAGGAATATTTAGAAATATGCATGCTACTTTCGGATAAAATAATACCAAATGTTATCTAGCATTATGAACCAGCATATTGATCAATTTTTTGTTTTGTTTTGTTTTAGAAAAATGATTAAATTGTATAAATCAAGTTGCAAGAAAATCGTTGGGAGCCATTTTTTTGGAGAAAACCACGAAAAGTAAAAAAAAAAAATCCGGTGTGAAACACTCACACAACTTTCTATTACTCCTGTTATTACAATTATAATGTGCGTTTCATAACTATAAAACCAATTTTTTTTTTTTTTTTCAATTTTTCGCTTAAAATTTTCTATAGTTTCCAAAGTGTACCTACAACCTGTACACAGAACGTTTCAACAGGTATTTGAAAAGAAAAAGTAATTGTGTCATTAACATATTACAGTTTATTATTTTTACAGTTGTTTTTTAAATAAAATGTAAAAAAAATAAAAAATTCACATGTTCCATAACAATAGAACCAAAATAAAAATAAAAAATTTCATTATCAAAAAACTGCTGGTTGTAACATCTGTACATTTTTAATAGTCAGTGGTTCCTCCCCTCTTCTCAGCAACCTGGAAAAGTCTTCTTCCCATACTTGAAATTAAATTTTTCCTGACTTGGTCGGATATTTCGTTCCATGATTTGATTATGGCATTTTTTAAATCTTCCACATTCCCGTATTGGTGGTTTTCGGCGTAAACCTTTCTTACAATGATAACCCATACATTTTCAATGGGATTAAGATCAGGAGAACAAGCAGGCCATTGAAGGAGAGGGATGTTATGAGATGTGAGCCATGTTTTGGTTGCTCGGCTAGTGTGAATAGCAGCGTTGTCTTGCTGGAATGTCCATTGCACGTGATTATTTTGGTGAAGGAAAGGCAACAAGTGGTTTTCAAGAACAGTGGTGTATTCTGCACTGTTCATTTTGGTGGAGGGAAATGCTAACTTTAGCATTTTCGTTGAACAAAAAGCTCCCCACACCATTACACTCCCTCCGCCAAAATTTCGCTTAGAAAATTTAACAGGGTTTTTTCTAAAATCTCTCCAATAATGCCTGTTGCCATCTGGACCATCTAAATTAAATTTTTTTTCATCTGAAAAAAATCACGGAATGCCAATCAGTGGAAATGTTGTGTCGCCCGAATTCCAATCTTGCTGCAATATGGCGAGGTTGAAGTTTTGGCGCTTTTCGCATTTTTTGACATTTAATAAATTTACTTCGTTTAAGAACACGGTACACGGTAGAGCGCGAAACGTTCAGATTAAGGTCAGAAATCATTTTGCTAATGCTTTTGACTGAATTGCTTGAATAATTAATAATTCGTCGTTCACAACGAAGTGAAAGTTTTTTTTTAGGCCCACCTTTTTTATTTTTTCCATAATTCTGTTGGTTTGCCAAAAAGTTTCGCACCACATTATGGGCCCTTTGCAGTCTCCTGGCGATTTCCCGAAGACATAATTTTTCTTCGGCAAAAGCCAAAATTTTACCTTTTTCTTCGTCTGTGAGTAGTTTACCTCGCAGATCTTGCATGGAAAACAAAGAGACTAATGTTCAATGTCTTAATGTTCAATATCATTGCATGGAAAACAAAAAGAGACCAAAGTTCAGTGTCTATTTATCGCAATAAGAGGATTAGAGTTTGTTTTTAAATGACAAGATTCCAAGCAGATATTGTTTACTCAATTGGTTTTATAGTTATGGCACACTCACAAAATCAAGTTTATTAATCAAAAACATTTTAAAAAGCAAAAGTTCAATTAGAATGGATATTTTTTCTTTATTTTACCTTTTTTTTTTAAATTGCTTTGCGTGCAATTAATTCTACAATTCAAGGAACTCTTTTAAATTAAAAATTTGGAGTGGTTTTATAGTTATGAAACCGCACTATATAGTATAAAATCACAAATTTTCTTCAAGTATCAAATTTTGCTCATTTATCCCTAACTCTTTGGTGGTGGGGGTAGCAAGTACCAACCTACCAATCTAAGCAGGTGGGGAAGTGAAGAGCGCGCCATAATTTAAAATCTAAAGTGCTGCTTCGTGATAACCAACAGAATATCTAATTTGAAGATTTAATAATGTATAGAAAGCTTAAAATTTTGTATAATAATAAACTTTTATTGAATATCTTACAGTAAATATGTTAGACAAAGATTACAAAGTACTTTACGCTTGGATTAAATCTTTCAGCCGGGAGTCATTCATGCCAAATAAAAGAAAAATAAAGGCTAAATAGGGAAACTAATACAAAATAAAAAATAAATGCTGAGAATAAAAATTAATAAAATCACTAAATAAAAATGTATTAAAGTTAAAATTACGTAAATTAAGTAACGAAAAAAAAAAGAGAAATTATTTAAAATATAATCCCGCCAAATTGCTTCCTACTTAAAAAAAAAAAAACTCTTGTGAAACACTCACACAACTTTCTCTCACTCCAGTTTTCAAAATATTAATTGACAAATGTTTATAGTTAGTATACCAAATTTGATGAAATTCGTCAGTATTTTTATGACAAAAAAATCACAAAAACTGAAAAAACTGTTCATTAAAAATTCATTTCCGGTTTACTAATTTTCTTGAAACTAGGAATTTTTGCCAGCTATTTATTTCTAATTAATTCTGTCTAGATGGTAGAATTGTATAATCAACTAAGATAGCACTTTAGATAAAAACATAACCCTACCCTTTCCCGAAAAAGCCACCTTAAATGAGTTTACTCGGAGAAATGTTTCAAATAAATGTTGTAGTTCTTTGTATGTGTAGTTGATATACCAAGCTTAAAGAAAATCGTCGGAGCCATTTTTGAGAAAATCGCAAAATGGTAAAAAAAAAAAAACTAGTAAAGTTGTACTTCCGGTTGAGGAATTTTGACATATAACGTACGGTCAGATCCTATGGTGATACCTAAACGGAATATTAAGTTTCAACATTCTACGGTTTTTCGTTTTTGAGCTATGCTGTTCACATATACATACACATACGTACATACATACATACACACACACACACACACACACAGACCATTTGCTAAAAACCACTTTTTGAGGCTCAGGGCATCTCAAAACGGCTATTTCCGGTGAAAACTCAACATTCATTTCAACACGATTACAATACTTCTTCTTACTAGGAATAAGAGAAAGTAATAAACTTTAAAAAGTTATAAAGTTGAAGTTAATAAATACTTACATAGGAAGAAAATTGACAAAATCAGTTATAAAAATAATACAGAAATAATGGAAATACTCTTTTTTTAGTTTCCTTGAATTATTTAAACGGAAATATTGTTGATTTTTTTTTTTTTTTTAACTTAATACAAAAAACATATTTTGAAAATTCTGTTTTTCAAAAGATATAATTATTTAAATAAGTATAAAACTGTTTTTCCTGTCTACAATTTTAATAACAAATTCTTCTTTCCTTATCCATTTAGAAAACATATTACAAAATCAGCTATATCTGTATTACATTTTTTATTTACAGTTACTTAGTATCGGAGCATGTTTTTGATAAGTAGTAAAACCAAAAATATTCTATAGCAAATAGGTCAAAGAGATCAATTAAGATCAATCAATTTCACTATCTATTTTCCAGACCAAAATTCATTTTTCTTTCCAATCACTCTTTTAATATCATTAAGTCATTATATAAAGAGAAATAAAGAAAACAAAATCACTAACAATAAGACAGTTTTGCTTTACTAAACGTACGATTATATTTTAACGTCTCTCTGTCAAAACTGTACTACCTACAATTTTCTTTTAACCCATCAAAATAATTTCTGAAATAACCTTTGAAATAAGGGTAATCAGACGTTAATATTGTGTATTAAAGTACATTATTTAACCTTATTCTATAATAACAAATAATCTATATCAAAAAGAAAATTGGAGATATTTTCAAGAAAATCATTAAAAACAAATTCTATGTCACTGTCACGAAGTTTTTCTTACTTTAGTTAATAATATAATTATAAAATTGACAAATTGTCTTTATCCTTAGAAATCGGTTTGTAGGGGGAAATTTGGTATTTTTTCGGTATTTGGTAATTAGGTTGGCAGAATTGGGCGAGAGTGGAAGTTACTATTTTTATTGGCTATAATTTTTGTATGGGATATATTTTGTATGCTTGCTTCTTGTTAATTATTACTATTGTAAAATAATATAAAGATTTAATACTTTCAACATTGTTTTAATTTTCAATTCGGAATTCCCTTTGGGGTAATTATTTACAAGCGTGCCCCCAAGATGGACGACAACTAGCTACAGTAACCTGCTCACTTCCACTCTTATTACACTCACATTTCTAATATTTCTGATTTATTTATTCATTCACATTTCTTTATTTATTTCACATTTTCATTCATTTTAAAATGTATCAAACTAAATATAAGTAAAAACTACGAAACACAATCAGAGTTTAACTTCAAACATTGCCCCAAGAACTTGTAGGTTTGAATTAGCAAACACTGGCTAATTAATATGTCATTAAAATAACTTGAATTCAATGATAAATATTAAACAAGAGGGTTTATATGTAGTTGTTCATGTGAGCAGGTTACTGTAGCTAGTTGTCCGTCCATCTTGGGGTGCACGCTTGTAAATAATTACCCAGTTTGGTTAAAGCCTGTTACTTATACATGTAAGATCTCCCTTAACACTCGACACTCTTTTTACAGCTATAACATAAATATAGATTGGCAGGGTTACATGCTTCTACTACTAAGTGTAAGCGTGGCTACTAAGAATAAGAGAAAGTAAAATTCATTGAAGTAGAAAGTCCGGTAAAGCGACCGTATCTAAAGTATTGCCTCGTAATACCCAAAATAGAAGGTCAAATTTGAAGTTTTAAAAATATATAAAAAGCTTACAAATTTTTATAATTGAATTAAATATAACAATGGGCAGAAAAAAATAGATTTTACAAAATGCTATCTTCAAAAAGTTATACATTTCTAATTGATTAAGATCTTCTATGATGTTCAGAAAATATCTGATAATTAAAAATATACTTGGTGTTTTTTTATAAGTTTTAAAAAATATTGTGTTTTTAATAAGTAATTTGTTTAAAACTTTAAATTAAATTTTTATAAATGAATTATTTTTGTTAATTGATTTATATTATACATAATATATATTTGTTGGTATTATATACAGATAAAGCTAGAACTTGCAGTTTATAATATGATTACAACTAAAGGAAGTGATATATATTTATATTATATAATAAACTAATGGGACTGTCTCCACGTGGATTATTGACTTAATCAATTTATTTATTGTAAGGTCCGCTTGGCATATACAATACACTATTATTACTTAGCAAACGTATACATACTAACACACAAAGAAGTCTTTTGTTCATTCAGCATGTTTCAATAATACGTATATTTATATGTGTTCAATATATTTGTAAATATATAAAGTCTTTATTAATGACAATTTTTTAAATTATTATTTCTAAAGTTTGTTAAAAATTATTTTTATATGTGAATCAGTTACTCTGAGTTCGAAAAGTAATTAAATTGGTTGTGTTCCATTTAAGAATAAATTTAGTGTTACTGCTGGTAAAAAAGGAAGTATTGTAATCGTGTCAAATTTTCGATATCAAGTTTTCACCGGAAATACACGTTTTGAAGTCCCCTGAGTCAGAAATAATGGTTTTATGGAAATAGTCTCTCTCTCTCACTCGCTGTGTGTGTGTGTGTGTGTACTTGGCATTCTGTTTATTATCACTACGGGTCAGTAAATTATCTTTTAAAATTCCTCAACGGAAAGTACCTTTTTATTGATTGAAATGTAATTGGTGTGATGAGATGTGTTGTAATAGTAGTAATAGTAGCTACTGTAGCACGAGCGGTTTTGTAAAGGGCTTGTGTGTATGTTTGAGAAAGAGAGAAAAGTATTAGAAATAATTAAAAGATCACCACTGTTTTGAAATAAATATATTATTCTCTAAGTGCTTTTATAATATCACAACTATTATGTTTATAAATCAATTATTTGTCTAGAATAAAAGCTAAACTCTAAAATTGGCACTGAATTTAAGAGAGCGATCCTGGTACGTGTTCTAGTTGGATGTCTGCTTCAGACTGACTTGAAAGAATGCCTTCTCTTGTTAGTTCAAATTTTTTCAAATAATGCTGGTATGTCTGGAGGGAGTGTATTGTGTTACCCTAACTGTTGGTCCTCAAAGGTCTCCTCGATCTTGAATTGAGGGGCTAGCCAACCCTACGTCCACGCCGTGAGGACCGGGCAACGCGCTCTTTGAGTGCGGCCAACAGGGCAATGGCGGGCCTGGCGGCAACCCACCGCGGGCCACCTCTTTAGTGTACCCCATCCTGCTTTCCCGTCCAACCCGATCCCTCACTTCCTCTATCGTGGGATGGGGGGTGGATTAGCTGCCCCCTCAGGTAAGGGCGACCCTGCGAACATCCCAGCCCAACATCTTACACGGGGAACATACACAATTACGAACACACACACAACAACACGTACACGCACATAGTACAGACTTGTTAGTAGGGCCCAATCTAAGGTGTTACGCGTTCCTTGCCGAGGGATGGATGGCACAGGGGTACTGTGTCGATAACGGAGCCTCCGGGGTACCGGGCGAAACCCCGGAGTATTTAGCCTTGCCCGGCTAATGCGGGGCTCTGGTCGGGTGGACGACCCTATCCCTAGCTACTCGTGGGAATCACATGGGTAAGAAGAAGAAAAAATTAAAACTTCAGGCATGGATGCCATCGAGAACTGGTGCGACAGGCCATGGGGAAGGGAGAAACCCCACAACCAGCACAGCCAAAGCACCAGTTAGTAGATTCACGGTGACTGCCCAAGGCACAGATGGTGGGGTTCCCGGTCCCGCAGCCACTATGGCCACGGTGGAAACTGGCGTTATGCCAGGGACTGCCAAAGGCCGGGCCTGCGGGCCTGGGGGCTCCTCTGTCCAAAAGGCCAAGGCAAAGGCCGGAAACTTTAAAGCGGGGGCGCTAGAAGCGATCGAGAATATGACAGACAAGGACGTTCAAGCCGCCAGGCTGTCAGGGCTCTCCAGGAAGGAGCTCAAAGCTCGCGTTGAGGCGGGCCAGGAGTATCTTCAGGCCAAACGCCAGTTAATAAAGGAAAACTACCTTCAATGGGTAGAACGTACGACACAGGCGACTAAGAGGCCAAGGTCGGAGGGGGAATCCCCACAGCAGCAGCGGCCGCCCAAGAGGGTTAAAGCCAAGACTGTGGAGAAATCCTACAGTGAGGCTTCCTCATCGGCGAAAATTGCCGTGGTGCAGAAGGGCTTCCCCGATTACCAGTTAGGCATGGATGAACTACAGGCCATCCAAAATGCCATTTTGGGGGAATACGACAAGATCCCAAGAGGCGGGCCGCAGGTCAGGTTGGCCAAATGTGCCCATAAACCAGGGTTCCTTGTCATTACCTGCGTAGGGGACGATAGTCTGGGGTGGCTGAGGGAGATTATCCCAAAGCTCAAACCCTGGGAAGGTGCAAGCCTCCAGACACTCGAGGGGAGGGACATACCGGGCCCAGAGACCTGTAAGGTCTTCATCCCCAACGAGGGGGGGAAGCAGGTTGAGGCCGAGAGGGTGCTCCATCGTTTAGAGGTGAGCAACCAGGGGCTGAAAACCGAAATGTGGAGGGTCTGGGGATGCTTACCCGTTGAGGGTGGGTGTCTCTGGACATTCTCAATGGACAGGGGGTCATTGGCGGAGCTCAAAAGGCTGAACATGTCCCCCTATTTTGGTTGGGGGCGAGTGACTTTTCGTCACAAGCTTCCGAAAAGCAAAAGCTCGGAGGAGGCCAAGGCGATGGAAGTGAAGGAGATCAGCCACAGGCCGAGAGCTTGGTGAGGGTGGACTTGCCAAAGGGGGGTCAGGGGGGCCTGGAAGGAGAGATGGCGGCGTTGCAGGCTGCCCTGGCCGTACTACCCGTAGGAGAGGGGCGGATAGAGCAGGGGGCGGACGTCAAGGCGGGGGTCCCGGTGGGTGCGTCTCCTGGCGGAAGCGATGCCGGCTTGCTCCACAGGTCTCAAGGCCAGGAGCGGTTGCCGGAGGTTGCGGAAGCCGGGGGGCGACCCTTGGGACCCGGGGCCGACGTTCCGCCCCCCTCGGAGACCTAACATGGCGATCAAGATGGTGCAGGCGAACCTCCACCATGCAAGGGCCGCTTCGGCCGTGCTTAGTAGGAGGTTCGACAGGGAGGGGCTACATGTAGCCCTACTGCAGGAGCCGTGGTGCCATGGGGGGGTCGTCCGAGGACTGCATCCGAAATTTGGGAAGGTGCTGTACAACAAGTCTGTAAGTAGACCCCGAGCGTGTATAGTGCATAGTAACAAGGTGAGCTGTGGATTAATACCGGAGCTGTGCTCCGCCGATTTTGTTACAGCTCTCCTAACTATCAACACCGAAGAGGGAGCGGAAAGGCTGGTTATTAGCTCTGCGTACTTCCCCGGGGATGAGGATTTCCCCCTCTGTCTACTGAGAAGAGTAATGGACTACTGCAGAGGTGGGAACTTGCAGCTGGTGCTGGGATGCGACGCCAACGCGCACAACACTGCCTGGGGAAGCACCGATATCAACCAAAGGGGTAAGTACCTTTATGAATTCATTACTGGTGAAGGGTTGCATGTAGCCAATGTAGGCTTGGAACCAACTTTCGTGACTGCAGCTAGGAGGGAGGTGCTGGATGTGACGCAAGCCTCGCGCTGTATGTTGAGCAAAATTGCTCACTGGCATGTATCAAGTGAGCCATCGTGCTCGGACCATAGGCACATAAGGTTTGATATATGCACTCCACCATTGGTCATTACCAGGCTTCGAAGCCCGAGGGAGACCCACTGGGAGGGATTTGTAGGGAGTCTCAGTGAGTCTCTCGGTGACCTTAAAGCGGATGTACGGACAATAGGAAGTCTGGGACGGGCAGTGGCACAGGTAACCGAGGCGATTTTGGACGCCTACAGGGAAAACTGTCCGGAGAGGGAAAGGCCTAATAGGTCGAAGACGGTCTGGCGGAATGATCACCTCGAGAGAAGGAGGAGAGAGGTGAGGAGGCTGTTTAACAAAGCCAAAATCAACCAAGACTGGGCATCGTATAGAAGGGTACTGACGCAGTATAATGTCGAAATAAGGAAGGCCAAGCGTAAAGCCTGGCGAAGATTCTGTGAGGACGTAGCAGACACTTCGGAGTGTGCGAGAATCCACAGAATCTTAGCAAGAGAAGGTACTGCGGACAGGGTAGGGTTCCTGAAGAAAGATGACGGAACCTACACTAACTCGATAGAGGAGTCGCTGGAGCTGCTCATGAGCACACATTTCCCAGGGTCCTCTTATGGAGAGGCCCCTTCAGAGGTTGAGGGGCTGAGAAGGCCGGGTCGGGCGGATTGGAAAATCGCGAATCACGTCATACAGCCGAATAGGCTAAGATGGGCGATTGGAAGATTCAAGCCCTATAAAGCACCAGGCGTGGATGGAATTTACCCCGTCTTCCTGCAGAAGGCGGTGGAGGTGTTGACACCACACCTATGTAGGATTTTTAGAGGCTGTTTGGCCTGGAGATTCATACCGATAGAATGGCAACAGGTGAAGGTCGTGTTCCTCCCGAAAGTAGGGAGATCGGTAGATCAAACGCCAAAGTCGTTTAGGCCAATAAGCCTGTCCTCCTTTCTGTTGAAGGTGATGGAGAGGATGGTTGACAGGTTTATAAGGGACGAGATCTTGAGGATTAAGCCTCTCAATAATCGCCAATATGCCTATCAGGCAGGGAAGTCCGTAGATTTGGCTCTGGACGACCTAAATAGGCTACTCCAGAAGTCGCTTGACGACAAGGAAATTGCGGTAGTCACCTTTTTGGATATAGAGGGCGCTTTTAATAACGTGTCCTCAGAGTCTCTTGTTGGTGCACTGACAAGAAGGGGCACGCCCCCTACAATTAGTCAGTGGATAAGGACTAGTCTTTTGGGAAGGACTAATATAGCCACCATCGACAATTCATCTCTTGTGGCCAGGGTGAGTAGAGGCTGTCCGCAGGGAGGCGTTTTGTCGCCATTGCTGTGGACGTTGTTAGCCGATGACATCCTGACAAATTAACCGCGGAAGGCTTTCATTGCCTAGGGTTCGCGGACGATCTGACGATCGTGGTGAGGGGGCGGTTCGCGGTAACCGTCTCGGAGCGCACTCAGGGGGCGCTCAATATTGTGAACAAATGGTGTAGAGCGGAGGGTCTCTCCATCAATCCCCACAAAACTCAAGTGGTTCCTTTTACAAGGAAGAGAAATTTACAAGGCTTACAACAGCCAATGCTCGGAGGGGTCGCGATCCCCTTTGCCATGGAAGCCAAATATTTGGGGGTCACTTTTGACCGAAGGCTGACATGGAATTCCCATATTAATATCACCGCACAAAAGCCAAAATCGCCATGGGTAGGTGCAGGAGGCTATGCGGTAAAAGTTGGGGATTAAGTCCGAAGATGGCTCTGTGGATTTATACCTGTGTCGTGAGACCGATGGTAACCCACGGGGCGGTGGCGTGGTGGACAAAGACCTTGCAGATGGGGGGGCCGGGAGCGCTCGGAAGTATTCAAAGGCTGGCCTGTTTGAGTACTACGGGTGCCATGATGACTACCCCAACTGCGGCCTTGGAGGTCCTGTTAAACCTTCCACCACTCCACATCTACGTCCAAGGCGTTGCAAGAGCAGTTGTGGCACGACTACAACAGGGACAAGCACCCATTTATCCCAGGCACACTGGGAAGCATCAAGACCTATGGGAGGAGCTGGAGGCGGACCCGATTTTGGGCCTGCCTCCGGATATGATGACTCCTAGGTATGACTTCCAAAAACCCTTCAAAGTCTTGATATTAGACAGAGGGGCATGGAAGAATGGGCCGCCAATTACAGGCGAATCTATGTGGTACACGGACGGGTCCAAGATGGGTGACGGAGTGGGAGCCGGCGTGTACGGGGCTCATCCGAGATGTAATATCTCGGTGAGCCTGGGAAGGCTAGCTACGGTCTTTCAGGCGGAGCTAGTCGCGATTATTATCTGCGCCGCCGAAATAAGAAGACGGGGAGTGCATAACTCCAGAGTCGTCATTTATTCGGATAGCCAGGCTGCTCTGCGGGCAATTGACTCGTGGGAGATCAGCTCAAGGCTGGTGTGGGACTGCCTAGGTGCACTAAGGGAAATTAGTAGCCATAATAAGGTCTTCCTGGTTTGGGTACCTGGGCACTCGGGTCACAGAGGCAATGAGGCGGCGGACCGCCTGGCCCGGGAGGGTTCAATGGGAGCGCTTATCGGGCCGGAGCCGTTCTGTGGTGTCTCAAGATGCCTCAGGAGTGCATCCATTAAGCTATGGATGCAGGACCGATCAAGGGAATGGTGGGTCAAAACTCCAGGCCAGAGACAGGCGAAAAAGTTTATCTATAGCTACTCGCCCAAGCTAACTGCAGAATTACTCCAACTAGGCCGGGTGGCCATAAGGATAGCAGTTGGCATTCTCACTGGCCACTGTAGATTAAATAAGCACATGCATCGCATGGGCCTGGCAACGGATAGCCTGTGCAGGTTTTGTCAGGACGAAGAGGAGACGGCACTGCATGTGGTATGTCAGTGCGAGGGGCTGGTCTGGCTAAGGTACCGCCTCTTTGGTAAAGAGAAGCTGGTGCCAACAAGCCTCAGCCAGGGCCCTCTCTCGGACCTATTAAGTCTTCTAAGGCAAGCAGGACTCGAGAGGGTGCTCTGATGGCGGGGGCTCTGATTGACCACCTGGGAGCCCCCCCCAATTCCACAGTTCGGTTAAGGACAGGATAGGGGGAGGGTCTCCAACTAGGGGGGTGCCACAATAGATCCTTGGGGTGTCGCGGTGGCGTAGGCTGAGTAGCCATTCCCCCGGTAGATAGAATCTCTATCTATTATAAATATTAGGAAGGTTTCCTTTTTTTAAAAAAATATATAAATATTCATCTGTTGATTTTTAATGCTAATTGAGGGAAGTATTCAAGGCCTCTGTCTAATAACCGTCATCCCCAAAATCCGACAAATAATCACCGCCTCATATGCAGCTTTCCTTTGTTTGGATCCAGATTCCCAAACCGTCATTTACAATTCAGGTGGAAAGTCAAAAATTGTTGAAAGCAAGAACATCACTGTAACTTTTATGTACTAAATTGAAGTTAATAAAATATGTCAAGGGAAGGGAATAGCTAAGTGGTTAGCGTACTGGACTCCCATGCGGAGGACCCGGGTTCGAGTCCAGCTATAACTTAGATTTTTTTTCTTCCTAGGAGCCTCTACAGCTCACTGTCCGGTGATGGACTATGTAGTCTGTAACGAGAGAACACTGTCCGGAAGCGAGCAATGCACTGATAAGACTCCGGGCGCCAATAGATGTTGACGCGCCTTAAATTAAAAAAAAAAATATGTCGAAATTCTAAACATTAGATCCAAGATTCCCTAATGTTTTCATAGAAAACATAGTAATTCGGAATTTGAATGAAAACATATCAGTTTGTAGTGTAAATAAGGCTAAGTTCTCTGAGTAATTGGAACGGGGTAAATTATTTCATTTATTTATTTTTTTTTTTATTAAGCCTTAACGTATTACAAAAATACAATAAGCACGTCAACAAATTCTAGCTGTGATGTACAAACAAACTGAGTTAACTTTAAATAAACTTTGTTCTTTATAATTAATGTAATGTACATATAACCAGGGATACTTAGTCTGTACAAAATTCTGTAACCTTCCAGTTGTGTTCTAAATATTCAGTAATACTGTAGAAAGTTTTCTCTATCAGAAATCTTCTTACTACTTTTCTGAACTGTTTTTCTTCAATTTCTTTAATTTCATGCGGCAAGTTATTATATATTTTCCGTGACATTATAGTTGGAGATAAATCAGACTTTTTTCAGTCTTTTAGCTGGAATGTGTAAGTTGTTTTTGCTTCTTATGCCATATTGATGGAAATCATTTTTGAACACATAATTTGTATTATCTTTTATAGCCAATAAATTAGTGATAATAAACAAAAAGATGGCAAAGTTAGAAGAGAATGCTTTTTAAACAATGCTTTACAGCTATCTCCATTATTTTGTCTAAACATGGTTCTTATTGCTTTTTTTTTTTTGTAGCTTAAAGACTAAATTACTATCAGAAGCTGCTCCCCATAGCAGTATACCATAACTCATTTTAGAATAAAACAACCGTAATAGGCAGTTTGCAAAATCTCTACTGTTACTTCATCTCTCAGCTTTCTGTGCATGTATACTATTTGTGCTAATTTAACGCACAAATTCTGCAAGTGATGCCACCATGTCAGACCCGAATCCAGCGTTATTCCCAGGAACTTCACTGGTAAGTCCTCATCTTTCATGGTTAAAGTAAATACTTGTTTTATAGTTTTTATAGATAATTAGTTCAGTGACAGCGTGCTGGGCTTCCTTGCGAAGGTTCCAGGTTGGGTTAGATTTTCTAGAAGCCTTGTACAGTTCACTATCCGGCGATGGACAATGTCTGTAACGAGAGAACATTGTCCGGAGGCAATCAGTGCTCTCAGAAGTCTCTTACTGCCAAGAGTATAAATGATAACGCCCCATAAAAAAAAAAGAAGAAAAAAATTGCCTCTGAATTGTACTCCATAGTTTTTATTTTCATTTTATCAATTAAATAATATTATATTTTTTTTAATTCTAGATTCTCGCTGGGTTCACCAAGAAGTGAGATAACTTATAATTTCACGGCAAAGATTTATGTTTAATGTTAGTTTTATCAGCTGGCTTATATATATCTCATAATAATTCGTGTTTTATACCTCCTTGATTTTATATTATTCAAACAACTCCACTGCATACTAAATAGCATAGAATATATTATTTTTTATTCTCCACTGCATCTTTATTATTTTATTTTCGATTTTTCTTTTTTTTTTTTTTTGTTTTGAAAAGAGTCTCGTGAGTTTTTCAACACTCAGTTATTCTGCAAAAACTTCTTATAAAATTATCTGTATTAAACATAAGTCTATAACTTCGTTAATTAATTTTTTTTTTTATATAGTATTTTTATCACAAAATTTTTCTTTCTGAACAGATTATTTTTTTGTAACTTGAAAAAAAACAAAGAAACAAACACCGAATTTTCTACTTTTATTTTGTCTTATCTCTTTGTCATATTTTGAGAAAATAGTTTCTTCAGACTTTTTTTTCGTAAGACCCTAAATATTTTCATTGATTTTATTGCAGGTTTTTTTTTTTCACAAATAAAAACGGATTGGCATATTTTTCTGATTACATTAAAAAAAAAAAAACCGACATCATTTTGGGAGAATTTTGTTCATTTGGTTTTAAATTCTATAAGAATATAATTTTTAAGTTCATTGTAATAAAATTCTGAAGATATAAACTTTCTTCTCAAGGATTTATTATTCATAACTTTTTATTTAGTTAGTAATTTTTATTTTTTGATTCGTAAGCTGCGCTTGAGTAGCCCAATCTATATATAGATGTATGTCGTAAAATCAACAGAAAATAAGAAAACTACTTGTAAAGTTTGTAGAGCTTTCCATTGTATTTTCTTCCACTAAGAAAAATCTTGAGTTTTCCAGCAAGTCTATTCTTCATTATACAAATATATAAAGTTCTAAAATCACTCACAAATTCAACAGCCAATCAGATTGCAATATTCCAAAGATTTAAAATGAGGAGATCTTTTTTTTTGTTTTTTCTAAGGCGTGTCAAAATCAGATCGTTGATACAAGGAGCTTTTTCAGCTAGAGTCGTTTCAGATTACAAGTTTGGATAGCCACCGTGAGCTCTTAAACTGTACGAACACGATTGCAAGAAGTAGGTCTAAAGGCTAGGAGATCAGCATCAGGGTTAGTACTAACCAGGAATGGTGTATACGCAAGATAGCTTTTGAATCGGCATCTCCATTGGTCTGTAGAACAATCGGTGATTGTTCTTTTTCACAGATGACTCGTGATTTGGTATATGTTCATCAGGCGGTCGAATTCGAATTCCTGTGTGGGGAAGGCAGGAGGCAGCGCTTCAGTCAATGTACTACTAGCGGGAAAGCTTCTTTTTAACACAATCAATTATTATGTTTTAGACTGGAATAAGTTTGGAGGAACACACTGAGTAAATTGTTGTTGAAAATGCGCGATGTCCGCTGATAGGTATGTTGAAGAAGTTCTTCTAGAGGTAGTAATACCGTTTCGCTCCTTCATTTGTCGGGGTAGCTTTATGTTAATGCATGATAATGCCTGACCACACACAGCTAGAATCGTCGGAAGGATGCTGATTGACAAGAGACTATTCAAAACCTGATTGCATCAAAGCCCCGCCATATCACGGTCCTTAAAACTGCACGAGGAGGCAGTAAACAAGATTAAGAAGTGAGCAAGCTTCCAAGGGTTGATCTAATGGCTAACGCATTCGCGTTTAGTGAATTCAAGTTCATGATTCCCGTGAAGGCAAAGTCGGATTAACCGAGCTTCTTGAGAAAAAGTGGGAAGCTACATTTGGTAGCGCACCTAGGTATGAAGGTTGCGAGGGTACCACACGTTCCATAGTACAAATCGCCTTCTGGCAAGGTTCCATGGGCCCATTAGTTTTTGTTTTTTAACAGATGATTTTCTTTGTTGGCCATTAGTCGTAAGATGAAAACAAGAATTTGTAGGCTTATCGACCAATTCGTGGTAAAAAACAAAATACAAAAAAAAGTAATTTTGTAATTGTTTTTTAACAATTAACATGTTCGACGTTTCGACAAACTTTGTTAGCCTTCTTCAGGAACAATACAAAAATAAAGAGAAAAATTATAACACACAACACAAACAAAAACAAAATACATAGGTGCGATTACTGTGGGACTGCTAAGTCTGTAATGAATTATTGATTACAGACTTAGCAGTCCCTCAGTAATCGCACCTATGTATTTTGTTTTTTTTGTTTGTGTTGTGTGTTATAATTTTTCTCTTTATTTTTGTATTGTTCCTGAAGAAGGCAAACAAAGTTTGTCGAAACGTCGAACTTGTTAATTATTAAAAAACAATTACAAAATTACTTTTTTTGTTTTTTACCTCGAATTGGTCGATAAGTCAACAAATTCTTGTTTTCGTTTCTTTTTTTTTTTTTTTTTTTTGCAAGAGGTGAGAAACATTTTTTTTTATGGCTGAATGTGTATAAAGTGCATCAGCATCTGTGTCACTGGCGCCCGTAGCCTTCTCAGTGAACTACCGGCCATCGAACAGTGAGCTGTAGAGTATCCTAGGAAGAGAAAATTTAAAGACACTTCGTTCTATCTGGACTTAAATTCGGGATGTCTGCTTACGACTTCCCGCGCGCAACCACTGACTGAGCTATTCCCTTTCCTGACAACATGTGGACAAAGCCCAGGGAGTACATAGTGCATAATATGCGGATTGGGAGGTCAGATCCTTTAGTAAATATAAATTTGATATTAAAAATTGATATTTAAAAATAAATTGTCAAGTAAAAAAGAAAAAAAAAGATATTAAACTCTAGCGTTGGCATAAAATATTTTATGAAAATGGATTGTAAATATAGAAGATTAAAATTAAGCATTAATAATTAAATTTTACTGTAGAAATGAGTGTATATATATATATTTATATATGATTTGTGTCCCAGATGGAATATGCTACATGGGAACACAGGTGTCTAATCTTCTTGTTGGTTGCTATAAAATATAGAGCGTATGAAAAAGTAATGCCTGTATTTGAAAGCAAAAAAAAAATATATAATCTTTTATTTAATTTTCACCTCTCTTGCCTAGTAACAAACACAATTTCCACACCTTTCTTATTTAACGGTTTTTATGCGAGAACAAACTAAACAAGTGGTCCAAGTATAATGGGTGGTGTTTTCCACCTAATTTTAAGCTGACCATATTATTACATAAGTGCATTGGAAAACTTGTATTATTTTTTGATGTTCATATTATATTTTATGTTAAGTGTGGCTGTTAAAAAAAGGTTTTTAGAAAAAATGTTAAAACAGGAAAAGTGAATAGTTTTCATGTTAATACGTAAAAAAAAACAGTTTTGTTTTGTTTGTATGTATAACTGTATAAGGTGTAAAAATTTTTGCATGTATATTAGAAAATGTCTGTATATTATGTGAAATGTATAGGCGGTACTTCAAAACATTTTTAGAAAACTCACTTACTCTCCTTTTATACCCAACAGAGCTAATATATGTATTATATATAATGGATATAAGTATATATCTATTGCCCGCGCACTGGTTCTTACTATTATTAGACCCGTTTGTTTCATCCGACATATATATACCTACATACATACGCCCGTCCGAAAGTACTTCACATAAAAACTTGTCCATTTGTGTTTCCAGACTGGCCCACTAAAAACCAGCACATATGGTTTTTTAGTCTCTCACTAAAAGTGTGTAAAAACAACCTAACCCCATATGCACTAATTAAATATGAACCCCTTTATAAGCAAACTTTTCTTAAAATAAACATATGCTGGAAAAATAAAGTTCTCATTTATTTATTCCATATCAAAAAAAAAAAATTTAACACTTCAATGAGAAACACATACTGCATTTTTTTTTTATTTTTTACTTTCCACTTTGTGTAGAGATGTTTTTTTTTTTATTGGGAACTTTTTTCATCTTGATTGTGAGTGTAAGCATAATGGTGCGTCATCCAGTTGGGCTCGGAGATCTCTCTAGCATCGGCTATAGGATTATATTATTATAATATACATGTTATAGGACTGACATTGGAAAATATCGGGAAGCATAGTAGGACTACTTTAAGCGAACTTGATTTAAGCTTATTGAATCTTCCAACAAGTCCCTTTAATAGATTAGTATTAGAGTGTTACACAAGATGCAATGTTTTTAACATAAGGCCAAGGTAGCTCTTATAAACTGTGGATTTACTCCTATGGACGGAGTCCAACCCACAGCCTGGTGGTATAAAAACCTGCTACCATTGGGCCACTCATTAAGGCACTCGTTCAGCTTTAAAAGACTTGCTTATCAGTGGTTGTTTTATTGCTCACCCCCCCCTCCAGACTTAGATTTGTTCTATAGGCTTTGGCTAGCAATCCTTCGCCGCCGCACAGAGGGTGGATCCATAGAGGATGGATCTATTAGAGAGCCCTCTTCAAAACTGTCTGTTTAATTTAGGCTTAGGAGGCTGGAGAGAGAGTGTCACATGGATAAAGTTGAAGGCAAAATCGCAGCCACACAATCCCCTCATAGCGACATAGTTCTGTTTCCTCATACTCTTGACAAAAACTGCACAGCCTCTTCGTTGTCAACCCATGCGAAGCATGCTGGTGAGCATGTGTTTCTTAAATCTACAGAGGCCTATGAGAAGGCTACAGTTATCCGTACGGTCTTTTTGGAGTAGTTTTTTTTTGGCCTGAAATTTTCACACTCTGTTTTTGTGATAATTTTCCAGTGCTACCAAAAGGGTCCTGGTCGAATAAGGATTTCTATGGAGTAGAAATGACGATCTTCCGCTTCGTTGTCTTCCGCCCGGCTTCCAGACTTAAAAAACTTTATTTTGGTTACTATTTTCCATGTTCAAGCAGAACCACCCCAGTCTTGAATTGACCTGTTAGCAACTGATAACTCGTAGAGCAGCCTGACTGTCTGAGACGACTCTGGAGTTATGTATCCCTTCTCCTTTTATCTCAGTAGTATAAATAATAATTAGTTTTTGTTTATTTTACGCGGGTCACGCTGGCATATGTGACCTCGTAGTCCAGTACAACCTTGCCTTCTTGGAATATACGTTTTTTCCTGCAAAGATTCTCTAATATCCTAAAGAGCAGGACAGATGTCAAGGTAGACAGAGGACAAAGTTGTTTTTGAGCGCAAGACACAAGAAGGATTTTCTATAATCCCGATTCGGTAATTACTGGTTCCGTAAACGACCTCGGATTACCACCGTACAACCAGGCTCCCACCCCACAGTTCATTCTGGAGCGGTCCGTGTACCAAATATGATCGCATATTATCGTCTTTTCAGCTTCCAAGCCCCTCTTACCGGTATCAGAACTTTAAAGATCTCAGCGAAGCTGTATTTTGGAGCCCCTTCCCAACCCTGAAAATTTTAGTCAAGTTTGACCTATCGAGCGATTAGTTGTTTTTGAGATATTTTATAGTTTTTTGTTTAATTTAGGGTGCCTCATATCATTCCTGATGAAATACAAATAAACATAGCCCTGTCCTTTTCTACCGTGTCCGGTGAAATATCTTTTGAAAATTCGAAATGATCGCAGTACTTTCTCTAATACTAGAGTATATGAAAGAAACTCTGTGTAATTAATTATAACTGCCGTGATTAATCAACACTACAGGAACCCTATCGGGCAGTAGTATCCTTTGAAACAATCGCAAAAAAAAGTTGTGGGCACAAACTTTCGTCTTTTAGTAATTACAAATAAGTGATTGAATTTTAGTATTAAATATTAATAACATACAATAAAGTTTAAAGATTGCTCTGAGATAATGTACTGTCATATTATTTACAGGAACACAACTTGCTCTAGGAAATTTATCATCTTATTCCTATCTTTTATTTGTTGCCATGGTTTCTAACTCTATAAATATATACATTTATATATATAATGTAATATATACCTATTCATATATATATATATATAAAACCCTGGTTGATTAGCAAGCGGAAAATTAGAATGTATATATATCAAGAAACAGAGTACTCTTCTGTAACATTTACTATTTTTCCATCTCATTTCTATCTAATATTGTCATATTAAATCAGCCCAGAGTAGCATTTCTTCATTCTAACTATTTCAACTAGACCGCATAATAAAAATGTTACTCCTACCCTCTCTGTCACACAATATATATAAAACATTGTATTATGCACAAAATTATTGTGCAATCACTGTTCCCATACAATCTCTGCATTTAAAATGCGGAAATTTTTAACATATAAAAACTTGAAACTTTAATAACCATTACCTAGATACATAAAACCTACATTGTTTTCTTCATCTCTGCTTATACTGTTTCGTAATAGAACAAAAAATGTACATTTAACAAAAGTAATATATATTTTTCTCGCAATACATAAGTTGATAAATGTTGTTGAAATAAAAACACTAAACTCACTACTTGCTTATACAATTTATATTTTACATTTACTGTGTAAAGAGAAAAGCGTATATGGAGGATAGAGTGAACGAGCGTTGAATGATAATGTATAATGGTAGCGTTAGCTGATTTAAGTCGGTTGAAGAGCGGTGTGACTAGTTAAAAGCTCTTGCTCGGGTAGGCTACAGTGCCTGGGTTTGAGTCCCCCCTCCCCCAGGCCAATCTAATCTAATCTACAAGCTCTTGCTTGTTACAATGACCGGTATGACTATCTTGAAGACTCTCTAGCCTATATAAGTACTTTTAACAAAGTGTGAGTTGTGATAGATGAGTGCTAGTTACAAGCAATTTCTTGAAAAACTCTTTGTGAGTTGTTTTGCTTCTTCACAGAAAGCGCTTGAATGCTTGGTTAGTTGTTTTCTTCTTTGTAGCACGTATAATATAATGGATGTGTTAGGTGGAGAGAATTTGTCTCGTTGATGAAATGAGATTGATTTTGTTAACACTGGTTAAATAATATATTAATTAAGAGACACAGACTGCCTGGACTTTACAATAGAGAAATGTTTAAGGTAGAGTGGTAAATGGGTAATGACACGTAGTGATTGGATGTATTGAACTGTCTTGAAGTTGTCCTCAACTGTATTGAACTGTGTTCCCATGGACTGTCCGTCGCTATATTTATACAGTTTCTCCCACTCCAATCCGAGAGAATGCTTAGGTTTGTTTGATGTAAACACAACCAAAAGAGATCAGCAACCAAAAACAAGACAGAAGAGCAATAAACCCAAGCACTCTCTCGGATTGGAGTGGGAGAAACTATATAAATATAGCGACGGACAGTCCATAAAAACATAGTTCTATACAGTTCAATCGACCTTGTGCGACCTTGGTTAGGTCGGCGACCAGTGATTCAGGTCAGTGGCCAGATTTGGTCGCCCATCGGCGACTTTCAAAAACCAGGTGGCTTCTGTTCAATAGACAGGGCTTTATCGGTGCTTGTCTTTGATACCTTTGTATTGAAAAGTCAGCAGCCGGCTGTGGGGCCACTAGTTATAAATTATTCTTTCCTTTTGTTATATTTTGTGAAGGATTTGACATTGCTATGTCATTACACTAACCGTATCATGTTTGCCGGAACCTGCTAAGCAGTTTTGGATTAAGTCTTCTCTAACTGCTTCTGGAGATTTTGGTTCCCTAACATAAATTTTTTCTTTAAGATATTCACAAAGAAAAAATTCAAGTGGGGTTAAATTGCGATCTGGAAGGCCAGGTTACCGGTCCTTGTCTCCCAATCCAGCGGCTACTGAACATCTAATTCACTTTTCTCCTCGCCAGATCGCCAGATTCGACTCTGCGGCAATGTATTTTCGGCAAAAACTCAATTTTATAAATCAGAAACGATTACAAGAAGTAAGAAAAAGTAAAAAAAAAAAAATTGTTAATATTTCACACTAGTTTTGATTTCTTCCTTCTAAAGGGCAACATTTCCGGTGTGAACTCCATTTTTCGTTATTTTGAGTCTTCGCGAACCATTTAATTTAAACGCATAGCGATTTCATAGTTATAGTAAAGTAATGCCTTTTTTTTTAGGCAGGCTTTACTTCCAACTACCAAATAGTTAAGCGGAAGCACCTACTTTACTAATAACATTTTTTTAAACAAATATAAAAATTAATAGTTATACGCGAGACTCGAACTGGGGTCTTCCCACTTACAAGTCCATGCTCATAACCACTGCACCAACACCCTTCTCTTATTTATAATTAAAAACAGAGATTTTAATAGCCAGCAAGTTTGCAAATCAGTTTCCTCTTCAACTTTAACGCTGATTCAAACACGTAGCGAGTTAACTAATCAGAGATATTCCTTCCAGGAAGTTTGGCAACAATGTATAAATTCGCAAGGGAATAGCGAATAAACTCAGTCAGTATAATTAAAGGTTTTATTTGCGCCCTTGGCAATGGGCGTATGTTCCATTATATTAACTTTCTACATATTTAGTTTCTAAAGTGTAGTAACAATCGCTAGCTTACTGTTGACAATTCAGTTCTAATTAAATTGCTTCTTCATAGCAAATCCATGTTGAAAGTCTAATAATCGGCATTGGATTAAATTCCCACAAAAAAATCAATTAACTCCAAAACAGTAAAGTTGTTTTGAGAGCTGTTAATATAAAGTTATATTCAAATTTCTTTATAAAACCTGAAAACATTTTTATTTGTTAGTTGTTAAAAATAAAAATAAATAAAAAAGAACCAAAAAAAAAAAACATTGTTTACTTTCATTTAGAACGTGAGCAATTAAAAGTGTTTAGTTACGGTCTCTACTCTGTATAGCATGTGGGTGTATACTGACTGCGTGAAAGGTGAATTGATTGGCATATTGCCTGTGGAATGTATTGTATTGGCCAAATATTTGATATGAGTTTAAACGCTTTATTTATATTATTTAGGCTTTGTGATTCTGTCCTAAAAAAAAAATAAATAAATAAATAAATAAATAAAATATAAATTAATCAATAATCTCCAACGGTTCTATTTGATTTTTGTTATTTGACCAAATTATTGAGTTCGAGTCAAATTTTTGAACTTGAAGTTTTTTTTTATCACCAATAAATGTTTTGAGGCTCCACAAAAATGTAAAATCTTCCAAAGGATTATCTGATTATTATTTTTATTATTACTTTATTTGTTTAAAAATTTACAAATAAAGTGAAGCCAAAGGAGTTGAGTAATATATCAGAGTTAGTTACAAAAGTAAGTTAATAATACAAAAGTAGTTAACTATCTTTTCTAACTGGCAATTAATTATTAGTTAAGTAATTACAACTAACAATTACAAAATATTAGTTGTTTGCTATTATTACAATAGGATTACAGCTATTGTAGCTTTAAATGGAATGTAAAATTACAACATTTTTTTACTTTCTCTTAATCCTAGTATGAGGTGTGTGTGTTTTTATGTATGTATTTGAACACATAGCAAAAAAGAAGTTCAAACTTGATATTATTACGTTTGGGTATCACTATGGGAACCGACAGTAGGTTCATCTGAAAAAAAATCGCCAACCGGAAATACTCTACTTTACTAAATAATTTTTTCCACTTTTTTGCGATTTTCTCGAAAAATAGCTCCGACAATTTTCTTCAAACTTGTTATATCAACTACACATACTAAGATCTACAACTTTTATTTAAAACATCTGCAGTGGAAGAAAGAAATAAAAAAAATAATAGTTTTGAAAAATAGTTTAGAATACTTTATAGTTTGAAAAATAGAATTTTGTTAATATTTTAAATGTATCTTAGTGCAATGAAAAGAGCTAGAGTAAAATAATTTAGGTCAGTGCTACCAAGAGACAAAGGGCAAGAAACAGCTAGGGTAACTCCCTGCAGACATACCAGCATTATTTGAAAAGATTTGAACGAACAATTACAAGGCATTCCTTCATGACATCTGCATTCTGCCTTCAAACAAGAACAATCTGAAACAGACACCGAAGCAAACACTTCAGGAATCAATGCCAGATATAAGTTAAAACATAAGAGTTTATTCCAACTAATTTCAGAAATTTTTTTTTTTATTATTATTTAATTTAAGGCGTCTCAACAACTGTGGTCATTTGCGCTCGGAGCCTTCTCAATGCGCTGCCGGCCTCAGGACAGTGTTCTTCCATTACAGACAACACTGTTCATCATCGGACAGTGAGCTATAGGGGCTCCTACGAAGAGAAAATCTAAGGGTAGCACGGCTGGATTTGGACCCATGATCTCCGCGATGCTAGTCCAGCGCGCTACCACTGAGCTAATCTGAGCCCTTTTCAGTAAATTAATAAGCATATTTCTGTGTTATTGAAAAGCATTTAAATATCTTTCTACAAGTGTTTCCTTAATTATTCTTATTACTTCTCTCTCTTAA
Organism: Triatoma infestans; assembly: GCA_011037195.1. Lineage (NCBI taxonomy): Eukaryota > Metazoa > Arthropoda > Insecta > Hemiptera > Reduviidae > Triatoma > Triatoma infestans. Next base: position 236,918 of record JAAEAF010005115.1, on the reverse strand, counting down.
AACTTACAGACACAAGCTCCTTTACCAAACCGCTCACGCCACAAGCTACCACTACACTCCAACAGCACGCCAAACACATTTCACATCTCTCTGGGAAAATTCATTTAAGGGCCTTTTTGTGGGAGGGTTGTGGTTAGGTATTCTTTTAAAGTGTTATTTCAGTTTACTTATACAATTCTGTCATCTAAATAATATTAATTAGAGTTGAAAGTGTTGGCTGAAATTCGAGTTTGAAAAAATCGGACTACCGAAAGTGCTTTTTTTAGTGAAATGTATTTTTCAATTTTCTGGTATTTTCTCGAATACGGTTTAAACGATTTTTTTTTTTAACTTGGTACGTTAACTACACATATAAAGAGCTATAACTTTTATTTGAAACATTTCTCCTAGTGAAGTAACCCAAGGGGGATTTTGGAGAGGGGTGGGGTTTTGTTTTTCTGTAAAGTGCTATCATAGTTGATTATACAATTCTATCATCCAAACAAAATTAATTAGAAATGAATAGATGGCCAAAATTCAGAGTTTCAAGAAAATTAGTAAACCGGAAGTGCGCTTTTACTGAACAGTTATTTTCAGTTTTCGACGAATTTCATTAAATTTAGTACACTAACTATAAAATCTGTCAATTACAATTTTTAAAACCTGGTGGAAGAGAAAGTTGTGTGAGTGTTTTACACCAGATTTTTTTTTTTTTTTTTTTTTTTTTTTAAGCGCATCAGCTGCGATGGCTATTAGCGCTAAAACTCAATACACAACAAATGCCTCACGCGTATTTAATACGTTCTTTATATCCCTGCAGTCCTTGCCTACAAAAGTTAGTCTTACTGGTGTACACACCTATCCAAATTGCCTACATCCAATTAGAAGAATTAAATGTAATAAAACAGTCTAATGTATCTGATATATTCGATAATATTCTTCATCACATTTAAATCTCCCCTGAATAACACCTCAATCGGAGATGCTATATTAAACCTTTTCCGACAATCAACCAGCCTAATACATTCTTCCATTAGATGGCGAACAGTTAAAATTGAAGCATTACACTGGGGGCTCATTGGTTTACTTTTTCCTAACAGTAAGTGAGAATGAGTTACTCTAGTATGACCTACAGCCAGCCTTGTGAGGATTATTATTTTCTGCCTAGAAAACGATTCCATATTGAGTAATTTAAGGCCTGGCCTTGTTGATTTCAACAGTGTGTCTGTACACAACCACATTAACTTCCGATTCTCTAAAATCTCTGCCTTTACAGTACTTATCAGATCATCAATTCTTATTTCCTTATTGCATATACAGCTTCTTCTATTCCGTGCTGCTTCCTTGGCCATTTTGTTTGCAGCTTCATTGCCCTTAATTCCCGTGTGGCCAGGAATCCACATAATTGTAATTTCACATTTGTCATTTAATGTATTACACTTTTCTATTATGCGTTTGGGAATAGCATCGTCAATAAATATATTTTCCAGAGCTGCAATGGCGCTCAAAGAATCGGTGCAAATAAGAGAGTTTTTAAACTGCCTTTCTTCACATATTTGCACAGCATCCCGAATAGCCAGTAGCTCGGCTGTATAAACACTTACAAAATCTGGCAGCCTCTGATTTACTAAAGTCGCCCTATCAGTGACACCATGAATAGCCCACTCCACCTCCAATTTTTGAACCATCCGTATAGATAAACGTATGCATCCCGGTAGTGCTCCAATTCTTGCAAAAACCGCAGCTTTATTTCAATTTCTGCGACATTTTCTTTTTTGCAGTAGTTAGTAATAGCTTTATTTATGTTTATTTTTTCAAGGTCCATGGCATCATATCACCTAGGATGGAACTACAAACTCCATTCATTGGTTTTACACCAGATATTTTTTGTTTATTATTATAATTGTAATACAGTTCCAATACAAAATGTATTTCGCCTATAATGTTGTCTGTAAAAGTAATAAAATAACATGCATTATGTGTAGAAAGAGGTAGCACGTCCAGTGGCCTGTAAAATTACAACTACTTTGAAAAAAAAGAGTTGAAAAACACCATCAAGAGGTTGAAAGTAATAGTTAACTGATAACATTATTCTTCTCAAAGCAACGAAAAATATCGAAAGAAATGTGAAATCTTTCACATTTTCTGCCCAATCAAATTAACAGAAGGTTATTATTAATCAAAAAAATAAATATATGTCGAGTTGCCACACAGGACTACAGTATATTGTAACTTCAACTTGTGTAGTTTCTATCAAACAGTTTTGAATATCAGAAATCAGTTGTTAATGGAAAATTTGATAATTATAAATCTGTGGTGAAACTAATTACAAAGCTAACATATATTATATGTCTCAAAATTATTAAATTCTTCATTGTGTTAAACATTATTTTCTTGTCATGTTAAATATTTATTTTATATTAAAATTAAATTCTACACTCTCTAGTGTAAAATATATTTACATAAATCTTTGAATTAAGCATGTTAGACGGAAAGAGATTGTATACAATAATTAACATGCGTTTAACTTTTAGCCGCAGCAATATCAATGAACTCAAACTAATTAGAGCATTAACAATATTTGTTCATTATAAAATACGAGTTTTTTGGGTTAAAATCTAGGTCACTGTTCAAAAACTTTTATCTACCTTTTATATTAAAAACTGTTTACTTTTCATGTAATTAAGGCCGTCAAAATTCAATAAAATTCATAATCTATTTTGGAGATTTAGCTAACTTCAGTGAATTGAATTAATTGGGATTAGGTGATAATGGAGAGTATCATACTTCATCAAATTGAATTAAAATTATTGAGAATTTGATTTCACTTGTCAATTTTTATCTCTAATTTTTGGGCGAGAGAGTGAAGGATGTTGCAATGGAAAGATGGGCATGATCCCCTATGAACCGGGTAACCCCAAAATTTTTCATTTATTTCACACCACTTAAGTAAAATACTTCTTCTATTTAGCTCTGAGCTTAATGATCAGAAAATCATAGCTAAGAAGGGATTTTTTTTCCCCATGCTTGGCGAAAGCCAAAACCAATTCGAAAAAATTTTGGTGTGAAACACTCACACGACTTTCAGTTAAACGGAAATGATAAATTTTCTTCACACTTACAAATTCTTATTAATGTTTAAAACTGTTGGTAATTTATGGAGAAAATCACAAAAAACTGGAAATCCTATTTAGTAAAGTCACACCTCCGGTCAACCGATTTTCTTCAAACTGGGAATTTTTGGCAACTTATATAATTCTAACCCGTAAGAGTTATCAGATGCATGCAGTTACTTGGAGTAGCGACCCCATGGATTACCACAGCTCAGTGGACCATGCACTTCATCGGAACAGCACACAATACACTTTAACTATATCACTCTACTCTCTTTACAGACCAGAACAACCACAGTACACAAACTAGCGTCTACGTCCCTAGTTAACTGGCCTAAGCCAAGAGAGAAGGAAGGGATTAGCTCAGTGGTAGCGCGCTGGACTAGCAATGCGGAGGTCCTGGTTTCGATTTTAGCATGCTGTGCTTAGATTTCCTCTTCCTAGGAGCCTCTACAATTCACTTTCCAGTGATGGGCAGTGTTGTCTGTAGCCAGAAAACACTGTGAAATGTTATTGGTGTATGTAATAGAAGTAGTTGGTGGCACGAGCGGTTTAGTAAAAGGACTTGTGTTTGTAAGTTTTAAGAGAGAGAAGTAATAAGAATAATTAAGTACACACTGTTAGATTAAATTAAATATATTCTATAAATATATTTAAATGCTATTCAATAACACAGCAATATGCTTATAAGAATACTAGAACTAGTTGGAATAAACTCTTATGTTTTACTTATAACTGGCGGAGTCCTGAAATGTTCTGGTGAAATGTCTACTCAGAGCATCTTGAAGGAATGTCTTCTAATTGTTGGTTCAAATCCTACCCTGTGAGAAGAAGGGGTAGACAATGCTATCAAGGTTCATGAACTCTCCCAGTAACTGTACTCTTCTACCTGGATTACCCTTTTTGTAAACAAGCTTGCAATTTTGATTATTTTCTTTAAATAAAATAGATATAATTTCTCTTACATCCATCATAACTGCTTGGAGACCGGCAGTGCACTGAGAAGACTTCGGTGGGCACAATAGAACTTTCAGGTCACAATGCAATAATCCCTTACAACAGTCTATCTATCTGTGTAATTCTAATTAATATTATTTAGTTGACAGAATATTGTATAGCACATTGTTTAACTGAAATAGCATGTTAGAGGAAAACATGACCCCACCCCTCTCCAAAAATTCCCCTTAAATGAATGTTCCCGGAGAAACGTAACAAATAAATGTTGTAGCTTTTTATATGTGTAGTTCAGATACATAGTTTAAAGAAAATCGTTGGAGCTGTTTTTTTAGAGAAAATAGCAGAAAACTGAAAAAATAATTTCTGTAAATCGCACATCCGGTCACTCGATTTTCTTCAAACCTGTTTTTTTTTTTTTTTTAATTGCTTTTGGCTTTCGCCAAGCATTGGAAAAAAATCCCTTCTTAGCTACGTTTTTTTTTTTTATTATAAGCTCAGAACTAATGATTTCGACAACATTATTTAATTTAATATTATTAAGATGATGGAATAACTGATATAGCACTTTAGAGGAAACCAAAACCACACCCTCCTCCCAAGAGACCGCTTAAATGATTTTCCCGGAGTAAAGTTTTAAATAAAAGTAGCTCATTGTAGCTTTGTAGCTCTTTGTAGCTTTGTAGCTCTTTGTAGCCTTGTAGCTCTTTTATACGTAGTTCATATAATAACTTTAAAGAAAGTCGTTTGACCCGTTTTCGAGACAATCATAAAAAAATGGAAAAAAAAAAAAAATCAGTAATCTAGCACTTCCGTTTGATGGATTTTGACCGAAATCTTCGTGTCTGATGCGGTGGTGGTAGTACCTAAACGGAATTCGAAATTTGAGCTTCCTGCAACTTTTCGTTTTTGATCCACACTCTCACACATGCAGAACATTTAGTAAGAAAATATTAAATGAAATACGATGCAAGCATTGAAGTTTCAAGAAAGATGAAGTAAATTTTCTTTTGTACAAAATATTTTATTTTTAAAAAACCGACCCTGAACTTATTTGATAAAAAAAAGTTATATTTTGGAATAATATTTTTTTTTTTTTTTTTGAGAAATGGTTTCTACACACAGATACGTACCAGTAGCCGTGTCCAACATTTGTGGACTTCAGAGTGTATTAGTTCGTTTTAAACTCCAGGTATAACAGCAAACTGTATACATCCTCTTTCCTCAGTAAGAGTAATAGATATTAGTAAATATTAGACAAAATTTTAGATACGACCGTAAATAAAGGGCAAATATTAGCCCATGAAGATTTGACATTTTCCTGTGTTGTAAATGGTCAGATATTTTATAAGAAAGGTCAATCTGGTTTGTTGCAATAGAACATTTTCATTGGATTATTGTCTAGCATTATACATACAAAACAATGTAGAATTTATAATAGGCCCTTGTTTTATATTCTATGAACATATTTCTAAGTAGACTATTCCATATTATTCTTAATATTTTATATTTTAATAGCACTATCACAGATAAAATGATACTCTTCCATTTTATTTATGTTACATCTCTACTTATCCTTTTAATACCAGTTATATTTCATTTTAAGAATAAACAAATAATTTATTTAATCTTTTCCCCAGATAGAATATTTTTTTTTTTTACTTATTAAAATAAATAATTAAAATTATAATAAAATACACAAAATTCATAATTATTTTATTATTTTATAATAATATAATCATATACTGTCGACTAGAAAATATATTAGAATCAATGAAAATAAGTTTTAGTCCTTTTCTCTACAGTTTTAAAACCTTTTAGCGCAATATTTACACATATTATATCAAATAATCTGATTTAAGTTTTGACAAGGAATGAAGAGGAACAAGCAATGATATTTCAACACTGTCTCTATCTGCATTTAATTTAAAAGAGATCAGAACACTACTGGCGAGTTTGCAGAGAGGAGAATTATTTAGGAGATATGTTAAATGAATGTTAATGGATTAATGGACTTGAAAGAGTAATATATAATGAAATGGACAATAATTAATGAAATATGCTGTGGCAGGTTTGGATTTTAAAAAAAAAGGGAACCGAAAATAGTGACAGGATTTGAACAGAAAACAATACTCAATAGTCGTTTTACTGGACATCGCTTCGGCATTCGATACTGTGTGTGCCATTGGCCAGTTGGACTTCTCTACAAACTCGAATCAATCGAAACACCAATTTACTTGCAAGCAATAATGACATTTCTACATAAAAAACATTTGAAGTAGAATTAATTCACGACTTCCAAAAACCCTTCAAAGTCTCCTGGGAAGACTAGCCACGGTCTTTCAGGCAGAGCTAGTCGTGATTACCCTCTGCGCCGTCGAAATAAGAAGACGAGGTGTGTATAATTTCAGAGTGTCATATAATCGACTTCTGGGAGATCAGCTCAAGGCTGGTGTGGGATTGCCTAGGTGTACTCAGGGAAATTAGTAGCCATAATAAGGTCTTCCTGGTTTGGGTACCTGGGTACTCGCGTTATAGAGGCGATGAGGCGGCGGACCGCCTGGCCTAGGAGGGTTCAATCAGAGCACTTATCGGGCCGGAGCCGTTCTGTGGCGTCTCAAGATGCCACAGGAGTGCATCCATCAAGACATGGATGCAGGACCGATCAAGGGAATGGTGGGAATAGTATTTTAGAATCAAGATATTGAATGATGAATATTATGGCGACATAATTTGGGTCCGTAAGCACAAATTCCATTCAGCTGTGTATTTTTGTGGAAAATCAAAGTTAGAGTTTAATTTTATCGAGTTGGCAGTAATTTTTTATTCACTTCGTTTCGTTTCGTTACCTGTATGTTAGAATCCAGGCTAGGCGTTCATACTTATTAAAACCTTCCGGATATATAGAAGCATGATATTAATCTACGGTTACATTACATTTTTTTTCTTTTTACTTTCTCTTACTCCTAATAAGTATTGTAATCGTGTCAAATTTTCGATATCGAGTTTTCACCGGAAATATCCGTGTTGAGGTCCCCTAAGTCCAAAAAAGTTGTTTTAGCATATGGTGTGTGTGTGTGTGTGTGTGTGTGTGCGTGTGTGTGTATGTATGTATGTGAACAGCATAGCTCAAAAAAGTAAAACCGTACAAAGTTGAAACCTGATGTTCCGTTTAGGTATCACCATGGGATCTGACAGTATGTTATCTGTCAAAATTCCTCAACGGAAGTACCATTTTACTAGTTTTTTTTTTTTACGTTTTTGCGATTTTCTCAAAAATGCCTTCGACAATTTTCTTTAAACTTGGTATATCAACTACATGTACAAAGAGCTACAACTTTTATTTGCAACATTTCTCCGGAAAAATTCATTTAAGGGCATATTTGAGGGAGAGGTGGGGTTAGATTTTCATCTAAAGTGCTATTTCACTTTATTAGACAATTCTGCCTTCTTAAGAATGTTAATTAGAATTAAACATGTTGAAATTCCAAGTTTGAAAAAATCGGATAACCGGAAGTGCGTTTATTTCATCACTTTACTAAATGATTTATTCACTTTTTCTTGATTTTCTAAGAAATCGCGCTCCAACGATTTTCTTGAAACTTCATATATAAACTAAACGTCCAAATATCTACATCTTTTATTCGAAACAATTCTCTGGAAAAATTCACTTAAGGGCACTTTTAGGGGAGTGGTGGGTACAGCTTCCTGTAAATTGCTATCATTTGTGTGTCCGTGATGATTGTAAAATTCTATCCTCCTAACAAAATTAATTATAAATAAATAGATGACCAAAATTCCGAGTTTTAAGGAAAATGGTAAACCGGAAGTGCGCTTTTACTGAACAGTTTTTCAATTTTCGACGAATTTCGTTAAATTTGGTACACAAAGTATAACATTTGTCAATTATAATTTTGAGTAAGAGAAAGTTGTGTGAGTGTTTCACATCAGATTTTTTTTATCATCCATCGCATCAGTCTTCCTCCATTTACTACAATTTAATTTTCCTATTCCATCAAATTCAACCAATGTCCATCGTCATGCCTGTCCATCGACATAAAATTTATGACAGAGTTTCCGATTTGCTGAATCCGTTAACCAATTAAACATACAGTAATGTCTATAAAATACCTTAATGTCCAGGCGATTGTTACCATCAGGAGAATCATTTTTCCTTAATTTCAGAAATCGTACTTTATTTTAATTTGTTATGTCAGCGCTAATTGACAAAGTAATTCTAAAGTAATTCTCTTGACTATTATGTCTATTTACCTTCACACACATTCTAACCGACGGAAGTAACCAACGATAACGCTAGACAGCCAATTTAGCTGAATTGATTTCTTTATCCGAGGACGAAAATAGCAAGAACACTAGCTTATTGAACGTCTAGATTGATCAGGTAGGATAATATGGGATGGTAAATGTGGCACTAATATATTCCAATGTAAACGCAAGGTTTGATCTTTTTTTTTTACTGCCTGACTTCTCCTGATTTTGAATATGGGCAATCATGTTTCTAATAAGAATTTGGTCAAAAAAGATTCTCTTTTGCGACATCACCTGGTAAAGTGGTTAGAACGATAGGAATTTTCCCAACTCAACCAGAAGTGCCTCTTTCAGAGTCAGGATTACGTATAAGATTAAGATTAGGCATGAATAAATTGAGAATAGGCACGAGAAGAAGAATTAATAAAATGTAGATTCTAAACAATTTGACAACTGTATACAGTCGAAATTCGTCCGGTGTTTTTATTAAGAAAATCACAAAAACTGAAAAATACTGTTCAGTAAAAACGCAATTTCGGTCTTCTGATTTTCTTCAAACTCGGAATTTCAGCATCATATTTAATTCTAATTAATATTATTTTGATGATAGAATTGTGTAATAAACTGAAATACCACTTTAGAGGAAAACCTAATCCCATCCCTCTCCCAAAAGTACCCTTAAATGCATTTTCCCTAAGAAATGTTACCAATAAAAATAATAGATCCTTGTATGCGTAGTTGTTGTAACAAGTTTGAAGAAAATCGTTGGAGCCATTTTAGAGAAAATAACCGAAAACTGAAAAATACTTTTCAGTAAAAACGCACTTCTGGTCATCCGATTTTTTTCAAACTTGAAATTTCAGCAACACATTTAATTCTAATTAATATTATCTAGATGACAGAATTCTGTAGTAAACTGAAATAGCACTTTAGAGGAAAACCTAACGCCACCCCTCCCACAAAAATGACCTTAAATGAATTTTTCTAGAGAAACCTTCCAAAAAAAAATTGGTAGATTTTTGTAAGAGTAGTTGATATATCAAGTTTAAAGAAAATCGTTTGAGCCTTTTTTTTTTTGAAAAAAATTGCAAAAAATTAAAAAAATACTGACTAGTAAAGTGGACTTCCGGTTGTGGAATTTTGACAGATAACGTACTGTCAGATCCCATGATTATGTTTAAACAAAATATCAAGTTTGAACTTTGTACGGTTTTTTCATTTTTGAGCTGTGCTATTCACATACATACAAAGAACATTTGCTAAAAACCATTTTTTTTTTTAACTCAGGGGAACTCAAAACATATTTCCGGTGAAAATTCGATATCGAAAATTTGGCATAATTACAATACTTCCTCTTACTAAGGAGCAAGAGAAAGTAAAAAGACGCAACACCTTCAAATGTGTTCAATTTATATTATAGTAATTGCAATGTAAAAATTCTCTTTCTGAAATTCTATAACTTTCACAATTAATTATTTTAGGTGGAGAATGTGAATGCTGAATATTTGGCAATAATTATATGTACATTTGATTTTAAGTGAATTATTATTAATATGTGATTCATTTTATAGCCAAACAACATTAGATAGGCAAACAATTTGAACATACGGATTTATTCTCTTGATCAATTAATGCATAAAATCCAGGAAAGTCAAAATATTTCAGTTGGAAATGATTCATTTAATTATGAATACTGTGTTATTACTCTAAAATGATACCATTCGTCCATGATCTCAGTATTTCAACTATTAATTATACAAGTTAAATGTAAAATGTTAAATGCAAATTGAAGAATTAATTTTACATTAAATTTTGACGTTGTTTTAGTTACTGAAACATTAACTAGAATCTAAAAATCCTGTTCTATAATGCGAATACAAATATTTTATTTACGTAATTTTATATTGATGTATTTAATGGTGAATGTAAAAATTAAGAACAATTGAACAATAGGGAACTTAAAGCAAAAATAACCAGTAGAGATGTGAAAGAAGATTTCAGTGGAGGGCAAAGTACAATTAGGTCGAATGAAAAGAGAAGCAAGGGGTCAATAAGATATTTGTAATAAAAAGTTTTACGAGTAGCTTAATTGCTTAAGCTGATTTAGAATTAGTAAGCATATCTCAAAAACGAAAAATCGCAGAAAGTTTAAACTGGATTTTCCGTTTAGATAACACCATGGGATCCGACAGTAAGTTCAAATCTGTCTAAATTCCTTAACCAGAAGTACCATCACTCTAATGAATGGTTTATTTATTTTATTGCTATTTTCCCGAAAATGGTGTAAACGATATTCTTTAAACTACATATATCAAATACACATCCAAAGATCTACAACTTTTATTTAAAACATTTCTCTAGGAAAATTCATTTAAAGACACTTTTGGGGGAGTGGTAGAAGGAACTGGGTTTTCCTCTAAAGTGCTATAACTATACAATTCTGTCATCTAAATAATATTAATTAGAATTAAATATGTTGTTGAAATTCCGAGTTTGAAGAAAATCGCATGACCGGAATTGCATTTTTACTGAAAACTGACCCCTTACTGCCCCCTTAATAGAGAAATACGCAATTATCTGTCAGGTTTTAGGAAAGGTAAGTCTACAGTGGATCAAATATTTCCTCTCCGTATGATAATCGAAAAAGGTATTGAATTTAAAATGCCAACCGATAATCTTTTCTTAGATTTTAAAAGCGCCTTTGATAGCGCCCGAAACTGTACAAGGCTATTGAAGAGATGAATATACCGTTGAAACTTATCAGGCTAGTGCATATGACGATGAAGGAAGTAAGTATCCTGTTCAGTTCGGATTCAATCTGATTTATCCCCTGAATTTGCGACAAACAAAGGGCTGAGGCCCTTTGCGGATGCTCTCGCCTGCCTCCTTTTTAAGCTGCCCTAGAGAAGATAATAAGGGATTCAGATATACAGACTTTTGGAGTCATAAACAATAAATCAGTCCAATTGCTGATTTATGCGGACGATGTGGATACCATAGCTCGTACCCTTCTTGCATTAAAGAATGCCTTCCTCTCTCTACAAAAAGCTAATGGGACTGATTGTAAACGAGGAAAAAACGAAGTATATGTACGTTGAGGGAGGCACCGGCCCTCCGGGAGAGAATTTGCAAATCGGTTCCAATGTCTTCCAGAGAGTTACGAATTAAACTACCTTGGATCCCAAGTTAACTCCATTAATAGCATCTCGCAGGAGATCAATAAAAGAATTACAGCCGCAAATAGATGCTACTTTGGCCTAATGAAATATATGAAGAGCAATCTGATATCCAGGCAAACCAAAATTAGGCTCTACAAAACGATCATTCTTACAGTCCTAAGGTATGCTTCTCAAACCTGGACCATTTTTAAGACAGATGAAAAAAACCTTTTTATTTTCGAAAGGAAAATTCTTCGAAAAATCTTTGGTCCAATTAAAGAAGGTAATTTATGGAGAAGAAGAAAGAATAGGGAGTTATAGAGCTATATGGAGAAGCAGATATAGTGAAGAAGATTAGGTTAAAACAGATTGAGCTGGGCGGGCCACATAATTAGAATGGAACAAGATGAAGTGCTAAGGAAAATTCTGGAAGGAGAAGTGGGCACAACAAGAAAGGTCGGCAGACCGAAGCTCTGATGGCTGGATGGTGTTGCCAACGACGCGAGAAATCTCCTAGGTACTCGCAACTGGAAAGCAGCTGCAACCAACAGAGACAACTGGAATAGACTCCTAGAGGAGGGCAGGACCCACCAAGGATTGTAGCGCCATGGAGATAGATAGATAGAATTAAATGTGTTGTTGAAATTCCAAGTTTGTAGAAAATCGGATGACCGGAAGTGCATTTTTACTGAAATGCATATTTTTAGTTTTCTTGTATTTTCTCTAAAACGGCTCAAACGATTTTCTTTAAACAAGGAATGTGAACTACAAATATAAATAGCTACAACTTTTATTTGAAACATTTCTCCTGGTAAAGTTATTTAAGGGGGCTTTGGCGGAAGGGGTGGGGTTACGATTTTCTTTAAGCTTGCTATATCAATTATACGTACTAAGAGCTATAATTTCTAAAAACATTTCTCTGAGAAAGTTGATTTAAGGCGTGAATTTTGGGGAGAGGATGGGATTATGTTTTCTAATAAAGCGCTATTTACGAGGGTGAGTCAAAGATAAACCGGACACTTTTTTGTATATATTTATTTATGATAAGAAATTACAAAAAACATATTTAATATTTTTCAACATAGCCACCTTTACCCTCTACACATTTTTCCCAGCGTTTTGGAAGTTTGAAGATCCCTTCTTCAACGAAGTTTTAAAGTAGACTCATCAGCCGATTGTGCACGAAATCTTCGACAGCTTGATCATTTTCAAACCGTTTTCCTCACAGTGTTTCTTTCAAGGGCCCAACAAAAAGTAGTCACAGGGAGATAAATCTGCACTGTAGGGACAGTGTTCAAGGGTTTTACAATGCAGTTCGTCCAATTTGTCTCTTTGCCAAAGTCGCCGTGTGAGACCTGGCGTTTTCATGAAGGAGGATGATATCTCTGATTGGAATACCCCGTCTATTGGTTCTGTAGGCGGCTTTCGCTGACTCCAACAGCTGGGAGTAGTAGGCGGAATTCACTCTGTAGGAAGTCAAGGAGTAAAACTCCCCCTCCAATCCCAAAAAACAGTTACGATCACTTTTCCAGCAGAGAGACGGGATTTTTGCCTTCACAGGGAATACTTCTTCTTTTTTCGCCACTCCTTATACGCCATTTTTGATTCCGGCCTGTAGTTGTGCACCCACGTCTCAACACATGTCACAATGCGCCTCAAAAACATCAAAAACAACTCCCCTCCGGCCGGAATTGATTCAAAAGTCTCTCTCAGTGATTTGCAATCTGACTTCTTTTGATTTGTTGTCAGTAACCTCTGAACCCATCGAGTACAGACTTTTGTGAAGCTAAGATGCTCTGTGGTTATTGTATAAGCACTTCCATGGCTGGTTTCCTAACCTGAAGCGATTTCATCCGTCTATAAGGTTACGGTACTGCACGGATATTGTCATCTGTGACACAAGAACTTGGGCATCGATCGTGACCTTGATTTTCTACTTTCACGTCTACCTTTAAACTTCCTAGCCCAATCAAACATTTGGGTGCGAGAAAAAGGTACCTTCACCAAACTGTGCTTGCAATCGAGTCAAAATTTCCGTTGGTTTAACACGTTCGTTAGTTAAAAACTTAACAATAATACGTTGCACAACGCGCGATGTAACCTCTTGCTCAGTCATGGCTGTACTGGCGACAGAACAAAGACAAACAATTGCCGATTAAACGGAGATAAACAATTGCCGATTAAACAGAGATAAGCTATCGCCAACAGGACAGAGATAAACAAAACCGATCTTGTTTGGGACGGCCTGATGAGGCACTAAAAAGAAGTCCGGTTTATATATGACTTACCCTTGTACATTTATTATACCATTCTATCATGTATATGCTTAATTAGAATTCAATATATTGTATAAATTCCAAGTTTGAAGAAAAATCGGGTGACCGGAAATGGGTTTTTATTGAACAGTTATTTTTTTCAGTTTTCAGCGTATTTCTTCAAAAAAAACAACAAGACAGACTTCATTAAATTTGATATACTAACTATGATTACGATTAGATTTGTTTGAAGGTTTTTCCCGAGAATATTTATGGAATTTTAGGAGGATAGGAGGAAGTTATGCTTTCCACATACAAGTCATTTTATTAAATTTAAGATTCTTCCATTAATATGAATTTGAAGACAAATTAACATTTAGGGAGTAAATATTAAATAATGATAAGTTTGAATAAAATTTGTAAATTATAATTCTGTAAATTGCAATAAGAGAAAAGTTCGTGTGAGTGTTTCATACCAGATTTTTTTTATTTTCATATAATTTAGAAACCAATTTAATATGATTGTATAAAATTCTAATATATAACTCAAGAGGAAAGTTCTTTATCATTCGCTAGGCTCGTGTGAGCAAATCTGAAACTCGAGTGGGTAAATGTATCCCTTCATTCTGTTGTAAAGCAAATATTATTTACATTCTGTAATGCCCGCAAGGGGTATCTGTTGCATGCATTACTTGGGGAGTAGCGACCTCACAGTTACCACAGCTCAATACTCCATGCACTTCGTCAGAACTGTACACAATACACTTAAACTACATACACTCTACACTTTACAGACAAGGGCAAATAAAGTACACAAACTAGGGTCTCCGTCCCTAGTTAATTGGCGAAAGCCAAGGGAAAAGGAAGGGACTAGCAACGCGCAGGTCCCGGGTTCAAATCCAGCATGCTGGCCTTAGATTCCTTCTTCCGAGAAGCCTCTACAACTCACTGTCCAATGATGGGCAGTGGTGTAGGTAGAGAACACTGCTTGAAAGCCGGTTGTGCATTAGAGAACTCTCCGGGGGCACAATAGATCTTTCAGGTTACTCCGCAATAATCCCTTACAACATCTACAATCTACATTCTGAAAATAAAATGTTCTCTAGATAATTTCCATTAAATAGAGCTTCCTTAATTAATAAAAAAAATTAATTATACGAACTATTGGAGGCAAACTTAAAACAGAAACGAGGACCGCTAACTGAGTAAGAATTATGAAATTTTTTTTAATTTTTTTTATTAGCTCATTTCATGTTTACGATAAATGAACATATTAATTAAAATAAGACACTAGATATAAACAATGGTGTCGTAATTTTATTCAAAAAGTAATAATATTTATGTATAATTTAAAACCATAACATTCTGCTCCTATATTTTAAATTATTTATTTGATTTTCATTAAGTTGGTTCGTTAATTATTTAATTTTTAGCAGCCAGCCGTACCTAGAAATTGCTAGTATACTGGTTTGGTAATTTTCTTTGCTATTAGGGCTATGTCATTTAGTAAGGCGGAGAAATGTTCTCCAGTCAGTTCGGTCATCTTAACGAAATAGAGTGTGAGTATTTGACGACCTCTTCGAGGAGAGTACAATGCTAAGAATCATGGCTAGTCATCAGCCTAAAAAGATTGCATAGAATAAACCAAGTAATCTCCTTTCCATGATGCCATTTCTGTAAAAAAAATTAGCTTTTACATTTTACTATCCCCTCGGGCAACATTCATAAATTTCTTCCCTAACTTGGCAAACTGAACACTGTGCCATTTCTTACTGGGGCCATGCTTAAGTAATGCCCCTATTTTCACTTTCATTTTCTTTGTTTATTTTATTAATTTTATAATCAAAATGTATAAAGATGGTGTTAAAAATTTGGTTTTTATAGATGTGGTTAGTTTTTTTTTCTCCTAAGGGACTAAGCCCGACCAATACTTTACGTAATGGACATGGCTTTCTTGCAAATTTATCCCTATGTCACCTCCGGGCACTACTCACCAAGTAATGTAAACCGTAAGTAAAGTAAATACACATGTATTTATAATTACGGTTTTATAAATTTTGCATCGTCTCGTAGAAGCCACTAGGCAACTCAAGCGTTTGCAGCCCATCATGCACCGTTTGATTATCATCCCAGTCGCCATCAATTTCATACAATCAACAGTTGACCACCCAAACCACAGCATCGCCTGGAGCTCAGTTTTCAGGGGAGGATACTTGCTAATATTTTCATGCCGGATTTAACATATAAAGCTCTACTGTAAAATTGTTGACGGAGAAAGGAGGATTGTAGGAGCTGGAATCTGTGCGGTCAAATTTGATGGGAGAATCAAATGCATTAATGATAATAATAATAATAATCACATATCCGAGTTTGATAAGTAGAGGTTAAGCAGGCCGAAAGCAATCTAAGACAAAGAGTATCCTAAAGTAAGATCGTAGTCTGCCAGCCAAACTCCTTAAGAAGTAGGAAATGTCGGAAATGCTTCAATCCCCCGTCCCTCGTAGAAGCGAAATCTTTCAACTTAAGCTTTCGGATTAAGAGACCAAAAAAGTGCATGCAATCCGGCATTGCTCCACTATTTCTTCCTAAATAATTATGTGAGCAGAGAATGCCTGCATACATATTTATAGCTCTAACCATATTGCGCGCGATGAAGCCCGACTTGCATCACAAAGACGGCCAATAAGAGCTTTAAATGGCCAAGTGCTCGCCTGGTGTTAGAGTATCAACTCTAGCAAAACGGTTCACGATTTTAAGAATAGCTTGGTTTAACCGACACATCACACCACCAACATAATGGCTGAGTCTTGATATGTTATCGCGTATCATCCCTATATTTTCATTTATAAGGCGTAACTACGGAGGCGTAACCAGCTCAGGCATGGCTCTCTCAACAGAAGACTTGCGCCCTTCCAGAAGACTTCTATTTTAAACACATTTCCAGAAGTTCTTCACCGAGGGAAGTTGATCTGGCATCAAGATGCCTCTCCCAAAGAAGAGCATCAGAGCACAGTGATTCCACCCCTCTGCAGAGTACCATCGTCATCTTAAGGATCTGTGCTGTCTTCACCTATTGGTACTGTAGGACGCCCTCCGCCTTGGCTATTTGCGGCCAACTTAACCTCTTCTTATTAGTATATGTGATTATTATTATTATTATTATTATTATTATTATTATTATTATTATTATTATTATTATTATTATTATTATTATTGCATTTCTATTACTATTATTAATACTGCATTTAGTTCCTCCATCAGAGTTGACGGCTCATCTTTAATTCAAAAATTTTCTTCATTTTTCTGTTCAGATTCCAGCTAGTTTGCATACTTACCAGCATGAACCACCGGTGGTACTCATACTACTAATTTTCCACAAAAAAAATATACTTAGAAAAATTATAAAAGTATTGAAACATTGAATTTAACATATGAATTTTTGTAAAGAAAGGATGGGATGCTTTTCACAATTTGGACAATATGTACTGAATCTTTTATGTTTGAAGGAAGATTTTACTCTAGATTCTTAACTGCATAAAGAAGCGATAACATTCTCTCTACAACGTTTTCATGCCATTCTTATTGATCGTCATATATTTTTTGAACATATGTATGTGATTTTGGTTTTTGATAAGCACAATGTAAACTTAGCTTTCGTGTTATTGCGGTTTGTGACTAATCACTTAAAGAAATATGTACGTGATGTAATTTTCTCATAACAGGGCTATAATTGATCATCAATTTGCGTTTTAAGGTTTTTGCAATGTAAACAGCTGAAGCATTATTGATTTAAAATATCTTTCAAACGGTTTAGGAGGAAATTTCTAACTTTTCATAATTATAAATTCACGGATTCCTTTAAACAAAGCAACGTTTGTTGTCAATATAAAATTTGTTTTTTGCTACAAGTTATAGGCGATCAAGAAGCTTTATGCCAAATTGCATTGAAATCAATCCCATCCTAACATAATTTCGAATTTCGTTGCGAACTTTGTTGCTTCTAGCGTTTGCCGAAAATTTTGCTCTAAATCGCCAAGCATTGCGGTTCATTCTAAGAACTATCCATGGAGAAAATTTATACAATATCATTAGTGTGATTTTAGAGACATTCGCATCAGTACCATTTGGCAACAGAGAGCCATACTCACATTCACATATATACAGACGCAAACATAGACACACACACACCCTCACAAACACATATGATCATCAGACCTGTGGACGGATGGAATTGTGAAAATCATTTCCTCAGCGTTACTGAGACGTAAAACTTTATTTTGGCAAAAATCTCGAAATTTAAATTTTTTCTCACAATCACAGGATATTTTCTGGTACTTTATCCGTCATAGCATGCATATTTGTTATATTCCTGACCGGTTTCGGATATTCATCCATCGTCAGAGCAAATTCACCAAGTTCGAGTAGAGAGTTCACTTCAACGCAATGTTTCTGTTATATTTGACACACTTTTGGGTTTGTTGATTTTTGTATGAATGGGAAGGAGTTCGTTCATAAGGTTATGTTACTATGCGTGTATGTTTAATGACAAAATGGAATTATTATCTATCCTTAAACTTTTCATTGCCTTTCTTCAAACTTTATCTATTCTTATTAATAGTATACTCCTGAAATTTCTTATCGTCCCACCCCCCGTAATAAAAATGACTTAATAAAACACTGAACATACTTAACACCACGATTAAAGTTTAATTATAAAGTATCCTTCAAGACATGCTATTTATTATACACTATTTTCTCATGTTTAATCATAATTTATAATAATTGCATTTTGTCATTAAAAACACACACATATATAGTAACCTTACCTTATAATCTCCCGCACTTACATACAATTAACAATCCAAGTGTCGAGTGTAACCGAAACATTGCGTTGAAGTAAACTCTCTAAACGAACTTGCTGAATTTGCTCTGATGATGGATGAAAAACCGAAACGGTTAGGAATATAAGAAATATGCATGCTACGACGGATAAAAAACAACAGAGGTTATCCAGTATTGCGGACCCATCCACATTTTATTCAACCGTATATTCTCTTTGTTGTGGTGGTTGGTTCCGCAGAACTGGAAAGTATCAGAGACATTTTCCATGGTAGTCTGCTTCATTTTGTGGTCATCGACCGGTTTCGGGCGTTCGCCCATCTTCAGGATACGTTTGTCAGACAGTGTGATAACACAGACTTGCACAGAGCAAATTCAGTTTATACACTCTTTATACACACACTTTATGCACAGTGTAAAAACTGAATTTGCTCTGTGCAAGTCTGTGTTATCACACTGTCTGACGCATCCCGAAGATGGGCGAACCCCCGAAACCTGTCCGATGACCACAAAATGAAGCAGACCACCACGGAAAATGTCGCTGGTATATTCTCTTTATTATAAGATGATAAATTTGAAAAAATCGATCCCCCCCCCCCCCCCGGCGTGAACATGTTAATGTAATAGGAACATTTGCTCACAAAATATCCTTTTTCGAGTTGAATGTCTGTAATAAATCTAAAATAGAAAACACCTTATACATATACGTAGAAATGGTAGAATATAAAAACTGTATCAATTTGAATATAAAATATACAAAGAAAGTATAAATTAAAAAGCAGACAAAAATAACTTCATTCACACGTAGATTACTGTATTAAATAGTAATAATGAAAACCATATATTATCTAAGTGGTCAAACCGCCGTAGGTTTATGAAGCCATCTCTTGGCAATTTGCTCACACCATACTGTTCATATAATCATCCATCAATGTCAGAACGCTCGTCAGCGCTATAATTGTATTATTGTACGCGTAGGGTAAAAGATAAGAGAAGTAAAAAGAAATATTATTAAACCCATCATTATGGTGTAATCAATTCTTTTAAAATAAATACGAAAAAACGAATTTCCATCTCATTAACATATATAGAAACGAAAATGTAAATTTTTATTCTTTTACTTAATCATTTCAGGAATACTGACTTTACACTTTAACTCTGTTATGTTAACCATTGTTCTAAAGAGCCATTCTGATAGCGTACGATGCTATCATCTGTGTAATTTTGTTGTATATTAAATGCGATGCTAGTTTGAAGAAAAATCTGTTGACTTTGGTGGATATTTTTTGAAAAACATAACTGTATTTTGAAATTTACTTGAAAACGCTCAAAATATAAACCTAACATTTTTACTCTGTTGTGGTGGATGGCAGAAATATAAAAATATATCTAATTTGAAATTATCAAATTATGAACAAAATTTAACATTCCCTGGCAAAAGGGACTATACAGGTAGAAGACCACTATTGTCTTTTAGAGTTCATGAACTTGATAGCATTGTCTACCCCTTCTTCTCATAGGGGAAGATTTGAACGAACAATTAGAAGGCATTCCTTCAGTAAATTAATAAGCATATTGTTGTGTTATTGAATAGCATTTAAATATCTTTAAAGTATATATTTTATTTAATCTACTCAGTGTTTTCTTAATTATTCTTATTACTTCTCTCTCTTAAAACTTACAAACATAAGCCCTTTACAAAACCTCTCACGCCACAAGCTACCACTTCACTACAACACATAACACCAATAACATTTCACTGTTTTTGTCGAAAAAAAATCATTTTTTGATAGCCTTAAAGAATCTTTTAAATTTGACTTAACCTTGGTAAAAGGTGCTCCAAAATTTTACAGGCGGTTAAAAGAGAGCGCTGCTATCATACAATATAAACTCATAGACAAAAACCGGAAACTCTATGTTATATTTATTTTTCCTAAAAAATAATTGTTTTTTCATCTTTATTTTTCGTATAAAATATAATCCAATAGATTCAAATGTAAACACAGGAAATATTGATTTGTTTTTTTACGCTTATTTAATAATTATTTTCTAAAACTGTGGAGATAAAAATTAAGTAAATCAGCTAGAGATTTCGTCTTTGACCTTTCAAACAGCTTCAAACATTTTAAGTATGTTTCTAATTTAATTAATTTCTTTGATGTTGAAATTTACTTTATTTAATTAATTTGCTTTAAAGAATCGTTTTAAGTTGAAAAGAACTCATCCGGGCATATGCTTTGGTCCACCCAGGGATGCAGTGTCCTCTATATAGCCCAAGTATGGCATGCTATAGAATCCATGATGCCCTACAGTGGGTAAGGGACATTGGAAATCTTGATCAAAGAGAAAGTTTTGGTCGACCGCGATGTACGACGGCAAGAGTCGATCGATCAGAATAGATATATATTTTTTGAGTGTGCCAATTAGGGCAAAGTATTACTTTTTATCATCAGACACATTTTCCGAGAGAGCCAGCTTCATTTTGTGGCCATCGCCCCTGAGTGTATAATCTGAATTTGCTCTGTGCAAGTCTATGTTATCAAACTGTCTGACAAACGCATCCTGAAGATGGGCGAACGCCCGAAACCGGTCGATAACCACAAAAAAAAATCTGGTGTGAAACACTCACACAACTTTCTCTTACTCCAGTACTCAAAATTATAATTGACAAATTTTATAGTTATTGTACCAAATTAATGAAATTCGTCGAAAAGTGAAAACACTGTCCAGTAAAACTGTCCGGTTTACTAATTTCCTTGAAACTCGGAATTTGGGTCATACATTAATTTCTAGTTATTTCAATTTGGATCACAGAATTGTATAATCAACTGTGATAGCATTTTAAAGAAAAACATAACCCCCTCCCCCAAAAGTCCCCTTAAATGAATTTATCAGGGGAAAAGTTTCAAATAAAAGTTGTAGCTCTTTATATGTATAGTTAACAACACTGGTTTAAAGAAAATCGTTGGAGCCATTTTCGAGAAAAATACCAGAAAACTGAAAATTATATTTCAGTAAAAACGCACTTCCGGTTATCTATTTTTTTTCAAACTCGGAATTTCAACAACATATTTAATTCTAATTAACATTATTTAGATGACAGAATTGTCTAATATACTGAAACAGCAGTTAAGATGAAAACCTAACCCCACCTCTCCCCCAGAAGTGCCCTTAAATGAATTTTCCTGGAGAAATGTTTCAAATAAAAGTTGTAGCTCTTTGTATGTGTAGTTGATATAGAAGTTTAAAGAAAATCTTCGGAGCCATTTTTGAGAAAATTGCAAAAACGTAAAAAAAACAACTAGTAAAGTGGTACTTCCGGTTGAGGAATATTGACACATAACGCACCGTCAGATCCCATGGTGATACCTAAACGTAATATCAAGTTTGAACTTTCTACGCTTTTTCGTTTTGAGCTATGCTGTTTTCACACACAGACACACACACGACACACACACACACACAGACCATTCGCTAAAAAACCACTTTTTTGGACTCAGGGGACCTCAAAACGGATATTTTCCGGTGAAAACTCGATATCGAAAATTTGACACGATTACAATACTTCCTCTTACTAGGAGTAAGAGAAAGTAAAAAAGCAGGCTACCACGGAAAATGTCTCTGATGCTTTCCAGCTCTGCGGAACCAACCACCACAACAACTATTACTTTTTAATTATAAAAACCAAATTACGTAATTCTGAGAAAATAAATTCTGACGGCAACTGAATTGAGGCCGTTCAAGAAAAAAGCTTTTAAGGTTCAGGCATTTTATTTGGTCGATTATTTTGTTCACTATAGCCTCAAACTTATATGTTATTCTGTTTTTATCAGTCTCATTGATATTTATATCTGACGGTTCCTTACATACTGTATGCAGGTTATATAGCGGGAAATAAATAAATATAGTCGTAGCTTTTGTAGTTCATGATCTTTATTTTACGAAGCAAAACACAAATTAATCCTCCTTACTATTTAATTACCATAATAGAAATTGTGACCCAACGTGAACTTAGCAAAAAGCATTATTAACAAATCATATCGCTTTCATTAAACTTTTATTAAATTTAAAGTAATTAACCTGTTGCTCAACTGTTATTTTGCATGGCACATTATCTTTTAATTTACTCAAAACCACTTAACATTATACTATTATCAAATTACTAACATTGCCCATCATTTTTTTATTTAATATTTTTATTAATAAAAGTATTGTATTATATAACTACTAATTCAGGAAAATATTTATTCCTACTCCTACAGAAGTAAATAATAATTGCAATTGGCTAAAAGAAATGTATAATCGTTCAATATATGGATGGATCCACAATGCTGGACAACATCTGGTATTTTATCCGTCGTAGCATGCATATTCATTTGGTTCCTGACCGGTTTCTGATTTTCATCCATCGTCAGAGCAAATTCACCAAGTTCGTATAGAAAATTCGCTTCAACATAATATTTCTGTTACAATCACACTTGTTGGTTTGTTGGTTGTATACATCACTCTCTACACGAACTTGGTGAATTTGCTCTGATGATGGATGAAAATCCGAAACCGGTCAGGAACCAAATGAATTCAAATGCTTCATCGGATAAAATACTAAAAGTATAATCTTTTGATCAGAAGGAGAAAATGAAATAAACCTCTAAAATAAATAACTAAATTGCAAATTTTATCTAACTCAACATGTGTCTGTATATTTTTGTGTTATCAATATCTTGCTATATTGTTATCTGATATCTTGCTATTTGGCTGTAAAGAGTTATATATTACTGTCGTGCAATCTGTTAAATAATCTTAATGTACTGTTTCGTTTTATCACCGGACAGTGAGTTGTAGAGGTCCTAGGAAGAACAAAATTTAGAAAGGGTAGTACAGCTGGACTCGAACCCGGTCCCTCCGATTGGGAGTCCAGTACGCTAACCACTTAGCTATTCCCTTCCCTTATTTAATTGTACCTAGGTGAGTCGGTGGTCAATCTAATTTTGCATGCTATATACGAGTAGTTTCTTAAAATTTGTATTACATTAATGCGTGGTTGTTTATGGGACGTTGAAGCTTATTAGAATTAGTGAGGTTCGGCCAGAATTTAAAACAAGATGAATTCCTTCCAACGTTTCGATAAATTTATTAATTTTTAAGGCAAAAACATATTCTAAATGTGTAGGGTTACTAAAAATATTGTGCATTCCCTAGACATTGTACATTAATAAGAAATGTACACTACTTTTCAGTACACGTTACATACAAGACATTGAGAACACGTTTTTGCCTTCAGATCGAATCCTGAGATCTTCAGTTAATGTATATTTTGAATGGTGCCCTGTTTTGTTTTTGTTTTTTTTTGAAACCGTTCTATATTTTGTGAAGCTCCCATATTAGACCCATACATTATGAAGCCCATCAGTCAGTACGAAATCGATACGCCCTCCTAATGATTACCTTCAGAATTTTCACCTGTAATAACAGACGCCTCTGTTTGCGGAAACAATAGAAATTTCATGTTTACCGTGTATTTCATCAGCGGATGTTAGGCAAAGGTTGTTGTGTTAATTGTAAGGCATTCTCGAGTAAATGTCCATCATTGAGTTTGCCATATTCATTATTAGAAAAAAAGTGAAATAATAACCAAATGACTGATGTGACCAAATGGAAACACAGATTTTGAGAGTTATTTTAGGACGAAGGGAAGGGAATAGCTAAGTGGTTAGCTTACTGGACTCTCAAGCGGAGGTCCCGGGTTCGAGTCCAGTGCTGACCATAGATTTTTTTTTTCCTAGGAGCATCTTACAGTTCACTGTCCGGTGGTGGAACAGTGTTGTCTGTCGCGAGAGAACACTGTCCGGAGGCCGGCAGTGCACTGAGAAGTCTCCGAGCGCCAATGACCATAGATGTTGACGCGCTTTAAATTAAAAAATAGAAAAAACTCTATTGCTGTTATAGATACATAATTTTCAGTAACTGTTGGTTATTGTATATCATACTGAACAAAAGTCCTGACCTACATAAATAGATTGACAAAATATTTAAAAATAAAGCAGAGTTTTAACTTTTTGTGCTAAAATGACCTTAAAATACGTTCAAATGTCGTTTAATTCATAAAATGCAATTGACATGAATACCAGTTTAAGTAACAAGTTCCGCCCTGAGCTTCTTAAGGATTTTCGAACAAACAGGGAGCTCTTTCGAAGTCTAAGTCTGCTTGTTGAAGTCCTTAAACACCCTTCAAGAGTCTTAAAGCAGCTCTTGTGAGTCTACAAACAGTATTTGAAGAGACAAGTTCATCAAGAATTCATCAGATTATTCATCAAGATTCTTAACTAAGAAACCTTGAAGAAGAAATCTTATTACAGTCTATTAAGAACAGTCTATACTATCAAGAAAACAAAATTAGCCGAAGTTCTCTTTAGTCGCTCTCTAAATTTATTTAATAGAGTATGACGTGTAAATGATGTTTGATTCTAATGTTCTAATGCACATAGGTAATAGTTCATCTCTTTCTTCAATCATCACATCACTTCTTATCACTATACTATTAAAATTCCTAATTGCTATTCAGTTCGTTTCATTGACGATAACATCTGGTGATATTTAATCCGTATTTAGTTAAGTAAAACATAATAGTTCAAGCTTGATACATTTTTAAAAATATAGCGGTAAAATACACTTAAATTTATATCATTTACATATATTATTTTTCATAGTTAGAAGAAACCTAGGAATAGAACCGTAGTTGTAGATTAAGAGGGGCTGTTTATAATTTTGAATAACTATTACAGTTATTAATTATTTAATACCCTGACCCAAGTAGTTCGTTGTATTTTAAACACTTGTTGGATGCCAACTGTGCCTGGTCCCTATATAAATCACAACTGATTTTGTAACATTATGTGGGGAGGAAAGCAATTCTGCTAAATGCAATGACTGGGAGTGGGAGAGAGAGCTGTCTGATACGTTTTGCTCTCAGTATGTTTTAGCCATTACTGTACTCTGTCATTAGTCATTGTGTTCTTGTGGAATTGTGACAAACTGACACAGTGTGTATACTTAACTCTTGCTTGTTGCTTGCTTGATTTAGATGGAAAACCATGTGATTTTCAGTCTTCTTATTGAATCTCTACTCCTACTACACTTTGTACATATCTCCTGCCATTCCTTCTAACGTCTTTCCCGTCTTTTCCTGTCTTGTATTCCACGTTTTCCACTTCCTCAAACCCTAAGGTTTGCTAATCTTGTAAACCACAGCGTTGAGTATATTCTCCTCTACTGTGTGGCTAGGAGGGTACAGAGAGGTTTATAATCATGTTTCATTCTAACTGCGAACAGTCGAGGACCAAGTAAGTTCTAAGGGTGAGGATGAATGCTTTACCCACTTCTACCAATGTTCTCCTATATAAGGGAAACAAGGTAAATGGAGACTGGTTATTTAATATTAATGCATCTTACATATGAATACCTTGTATGTCTGTAGGTCGATGTACTTGTATGTGCACCACTTGAGTGTAAAGCTAATTATAAACCCTAAACTTGGATGTTTCCAGTAACTTCCTTTCGCCATAAACTCCAGCCAGTATCATATGTACATGCGTATGACATTCATTAAGCGGATAGGTGAAAGTTTACAAACATATTGCTACATATATTATGTTACAAATGGTAAATAATGCCTAATACATTTTGATAAAAGACCAAATATACCGTACAGAAATTATTATTGCATATTGTCACTTATTAGGCCACTTGCTACAAGCCTCACTAAACCTAATTAGCCAACCAATAAAAATACTCAAGTTTAACGCTAAATCTTCTTTATTAATTTCACTAAGTTACAAACTCTAACTTAGATTATACACATGGTTTCTAAATGATTTATTTTTCGCCACCTTCCCATTGCTATCAATCCTTCCTCCCCTCTTTTCGTTCCAAATAACCACTAATTTTCCGTCACTTTTTTCATTGTGAGGTCCTTACATCTTCCTAGTTCTTTTGTTGTTTTTTTTATCGCAATACCCAAGGTGGGCGCAACTTCCTTACCTTTCCTTTGCGCCTGCTAAATCTTACACTCAGTCAGACGAAAGACCCCTACATTTTCTAGTGATTCTGTTTTCATTACCAGCGTCATGTTTTAAGCATTTTTCAACTTTCTTTACCTCGTAACAAGTTTCACTTTCATGCTTTAGACTTCGCAGTTTCCTTATGCTCTTTGTTTTCATAGCCTTTTTCTTCAGTTCTTGTATTAACTATAAGGGTTAAACTCATCTCATAGGGAGCAGGTAACAAGTTGACCAGGTATACCCTCTCTAACCTAACATGAAATGTACACTTTGACCAATTTTTTAATTTACTTATTTTGCATTTTGTTTCTTTTTGTTTCCCAGGCGTTGGCAATGTACCAATTTATCGCTGTCGGAACCGAAATTGCCGAAAAAAAGTTTAGTTAGGGAAACGGGATTATGCCATAATACAGTAACCAAAAATTCTAGATTTTTTTTTTCGGAATTTAATTTTAAATTGACTGATTGGAGCAGCGAAATGATTGGGGGGGGGCAAACGCAATAGAAGAGGTGGATGAAAGCGCATTTGGGTGCAGAAAGTTTAACAGAGGTAGAGTAACAAATACCCGTTGGCTAGTTGGTGGTATAGATAGGTTAGCCAAAAAGTGTTTTTTATCTGTAATGGATAAAATAGATGCCACAACTTTACAACAGGTATTGGCTGAAAACATTAAACGGGGAACTACCGTGATCACAGATAGCTGGAGAAGCTACTAAAGTTTAGATTCGTTAGGGTTTCACCATTTTAAGGTAAACCAACCCTTAAATTTTGTGAGCCCGCGAGATAAAATTGTTCATACCCAAAATAAAATGAGGCATGAGTAGACGAATTGGTCGCATATGTACTACTAAGTTCGAAACTTAGTAGAGTACATTTGGAGGAGTAGGTTTTATTGTGGATAATTCTTATATAACATGTATTCCAGTTTAATGTTTTTGGTGTTCATTGGGTTTTATCCAAACAACCAGCAAGATGAGTCTGAAATCCAAATGAGTTTCTGAACTTTTTTCTGTGATTTCACAACACATTAATTTTCATAATTTTGATCCGTTAGCAAATAATAAAATATTGGAAAATTCTATTTTATAGTTTCCTTCTTGTGATTTAGAAATTACAAAATGTTCCTTAAACCATGTGATAGGAGGCAACCTTTCATAACAGGTGCCTGCTACTACAGCACAATAGCCACACTTACATTTATTACCCTAATTTAATCTTGTTTACTTGCCCCCTATAAAAATGAGTTTAACCCAACTATAATTTCTAATTCTTCTTCTTCTTTACAATATTCATTCAAACTTACTTTTTGGTTTGAAGTTGTTTTTTATCTTTCCCCCACCCTTTAATTCTCTTCTCCACTATTTTTTATCGTTTCTGTCACTTCCAGTTTCCTCATTTTTCTCCTTTCTCAGCACATTCTTCTGCTTTTTCCTATTAATGCACTCATTTTGAACTTCTTGACTATCGTAGATTTTTTGCAAATTGCATTGGTTAATTCCTTTTCCCAAAGTTTCGAAATTTCTTCTCTATTAGATTTTCTAATCCTTTTATTCTGGAATGGTTTGAAACAAGTTTGCTATTTCTTCGCCATTATTATCGAAAAAATCTGGTGTGAAACACTCACACAACTTTCTCTTACTCCAGTTATCAAAATTATAATTGACAAATTTTATAGTTTGTGTACCAAATTTATAGAAATTTGTCGAAAACTGAAAAAAAACTATTCAGTAAAAGCGCACTTCCGGTTTACTGTTTTTCTTCACACCCGGAATTTTGGCCAACTATTTATTTCTAATTAATTTCATTTGGATGATAGAGTTGTATAATCAAGTATGATAGCACTTTAGAGGAAGCTGTAACCCTACCCCTCTCCTAAAAGTGCCCTTAAATGAATTTTCCCAGAGAAATGTTTTATATAAAAGTTGTAGATCTTTGAATATTTAGTTCATATGTGTAGTTTCAAGAAAATCGTCGGGGCCATTTTGGAGAAAATCGCGAAAAAGTGAAAAAAATCATATTTAGTAAAGTGTTGAAACAAAAGCACTTCCGGTTTTCCGATTTTTCTCAAACTCGGAATTTCAACAACATATTTAATTCTAATTAACATTATTTAAATGACCGAATTGTGTAATAACCCGAAATGGCACTTTAGAGGGTAACCTAACCCCACCCCTCCCCCAGAAGGGCCCTTAAATCAATTTTCCCAGAGAAATGTTTCAAATAAAAGTTGTAGCTCCTTGTATATGTAGTTGATGTATCAAGTTTAAAGAAAATCCTTGGAGCCATTTTTGAGAAAAACGCAAAAAAGTAAAAAAGTCAACTAGTAAAGTGGTACTTCCGGTTGAGGAATTTTGACAGATAACGCACAGTCAGATCGCATGGTGATACCTAAACGGAATATTAAGTTTCAGTTTTCTACGGTTTTTCGTTTTTGAGCTATGCTGTTCACACACACACACACATAGACCATTTGCTAAAAGTCACTTTTTTGGACTCAGGGGACCTCAAAACGGATATTTCCGGTGAAAACTCGAAATCGAAAATTTGACACGATTACAATACTACCTCTTACTAGGAGTAAGAGAAAGTAAAAAGAAAAAAAAGTTGGAAACAATTAAATTATACTGTTTTATATTTAAAATAATACATTTTCAAAAAAAAAAAAAATCTGGTGTGAAACACTCACACAACTCTTACTCCAGTACTCAAAATTATAATTGACAAATTTTATAGTTAGTGTACCAAATTTAATGAAATTCGTCGAAAAGTGAAAACACTGTCCAGTAAAACTGTCCGGTTTACTAATTTCCTTGAAACTCGGAATTTGGGTCATATATTAATTTCTAGTTATTTCAATTTGGATGACAGAATTGTATAATCAACTGTGATAGCATTTTAAAGAAAAACATAACCCCCCTCCCCCAAAAGTCCCCTTAAATGAATTTATCAGGGGAAAAGTTTCAAATAAAAGTTGTAGCTCTTTATATGTATAGTTAACAACGCTGGTTTAAAGAAAATCGTTGGAGCCATTTTCGAGAAAATACCAGAAAACTGAAAATTATATTTCAGTAAAAACGCACTTCCGGTTATCTATTTTTTTTCAAACTCGGAATTTCAACAACATATTTAATTCTAATTAACATTATTTAGATGACAGAATTGTCTAATATACTGAAACAGCAGTTAAGATGAAAACCTAACCCCACCCCTCCCCCAGAAGTGCCCTTAAATGAATTTTCCTGGAGAAATGTTTCAAATAAAAGTTGTAGCTCTTTGTATGTGTAGTTGATATACCAAGTTTAAAGAAAATCTTCGGAGCCATTTTTGAGAAAATTGCAAAAACGTAAAAAAAACAACTAGTAAAGTGGTACTTCCGGTTGAGGAATATTGACACATAACGCACCGTCAGATCCCATGGTGATACCTAAACGTAATATCAAGTTTGAACTTTCTACGATTTTTCGTTTTTGAGCTATGCTGTTCACATACATACACACACACAGACACACACAGACACACACACACACACACACATACAGACCATTCGCTAAAAACCACTTTTTTGGACTCAGGGGACCTCAAAACGGATATTTCCGGTGAAAACTCGATATCGAAAATTTGACACGATTACAATACTTCCTCTTACTAGGTTAGTAAGAGAAAGTAAAAGAAAAACAAAGTTGGAAACAATTAAATTATACTGTTTTATATTTAAAATAATACATTTTCAAAAAAAAAAAAAAAAAAAAACATGAAAATATAACATAAAATTGTAAGGAGCCAACTCCGTCTACTAGACTTGTCAGTATAAGATTAAATTGTAATTAAATATAATTTTCTTCCTAAAAAGTCAAAAGCAAAAAGAATAAAAATTATTCAAAATAAATTGGATAAATATGTAAAAAAAAATTATTCATTTCCCTCAACTATATTAAAGTACAGGTACTTTTTTCAAAATATAATATTAAAAAATATATTTTTTCTGATGGTTACTAATGCCATCTCTAATTAATAATGAAATTCCTTTAATTACATACTCTTTTGATAGGATCTTATTTTATTTATTTTTTTTAAATCTCTTTTTGAAGGGAAGCAACATAGCTTCATCCAATCTTTACAATTCAAATATTCACAAAGTTCTTTATATATATGTATTTCTTTTTAATTAAAATATTGCTATGTCACTAAGCTTATGGGTCTACAATTTCTATAGAATTATAACAGAGCAGAGATGTATGATACACATTGCTATTAAAACATTTTACGTACAACTTAAAAAAAAAAAAAAAAAAATTAATTAATTTAAAATATAAAGTTTCATATTTACACTTTAAAAATAAGCATCAATGATGAGGGCTTTCTGTAACTGAAATGAATATTATTAGACTTCAACTTCGTATAGAATCTATGTTATATTTCTTGTCTGACATTATTCACTGTAACTAACTTATTATTTAATAAATTCTATTTTAGTAATTATTACTTTATTTAAGTTTTGCTGTCAAACCTTTAAAGATTTGGGCATCAAAATCTCGTATAGGAATATTAAAGAGTGCGCGACTAATACCTCCTAATCTGTAAAATAATATAAATTTTTATTCGATCAATTTGAACTAACCTCAGTAACTTTAGAATATAATTAAAGTGTAATTTTAGAGTGTTTATATATATATATATATATTAGCCATGCTATCTCTTAAAGTTAGTAAATAATTGGGCAGCAAACAAAATAACTTTTAGGAGGAAAAACCTATGAAGTTTTCCAAAAGTTTCATATTTCTTGAAACTCCATACTTAGCCCCTCTAACATACTACATAACGGCTTTAGAAGTGGTTTAGAAAACTTTATATATCAAGTCTAAAAGAATATTAGAGTTTGGACAGCAACTTGTTCCAAGGGCAACTTAAACAAACAGAATTTTATAATTTGTAAGTTAAAATTTTAAATACTTAAACCAAGAAAAAAGAAGGAGTAGAATTTACCTTCAAATAAGTATAATGTTTTTTGTTTTTTTTTACTGTTTCTATGCCCGCAAGAGGTATCTGTTGCATGTAGTTACTTGGGAAGTAGCGACCCCACGGGTTACCACAGTTCAGTACTCCATGCCCTTCATCAGAACTGTACGCAATACACTTAAACTACATACACTCTACACTTTACAGACAAGGACAAATACAGTACACAAACTAGAGTCTCCGTCCCTAGTTAATTGGCGAAAGCCAAGGGAGAAGGAAGGGATTAGCTCAGTGGTAGCGGGCTGGTTGGAATCCAGCATGCTGCCCTTAGATTTTTTTTCTTCCTAGGAGCCTCTACAGCTCACTGTCCGGTAATGGGCAGTGCTGTCTGTAGCTAGAGAACGCTGCTTGGAGGCCGGCTGTACATTGTAGAAGGCTCCGAAGAGCACAATAGGTCTGTCAGGTCGCAGTGAAATAATCCCCTACTACAATCTACTGCTTCTATATCATGACCAGTCAAATACCGTTTGTAGATATAGAATCTCTTCCTGCACTTTTTATTTCGTCTTATCCTAGTAAAAGGAAGTATTGTAATCGTGTCAAATTTTCGTTATCTAGTTTTCACCGGAAATATACGTTTAGAGGTCCCCTGAGTTACAAAAATATATATATGTTCATTTTTCAGCATGTTCCACTAAAGCATTACATGCAATAATTATAGATAGCTCTTTAATAGTTTAGGACATAATAATTGTTTAAGTAAAAAGAAAAAAGTAACTTAATTTATCGACATATTTATACAATTATTATCAATATATATTATAGTTATAAATATTTCTATACAATTCTACTTATTGTATACAGTATAACAATGAAAATTACAAACAAGAGTAAATTGAAATGCCATGAATTCAAGTAAAAGTTTACCCACATATATACAAACATACACAACGCATACACACACACACACATATATATATATATATATATATATATATTTTATATATCTACTTTTTGTTTTGTTTTATGTTATTTATTTTTTTATTTATTTATTTTATTGTTTTATTTTTTCCATAAGATTTATACATATATCGATCTTTTCAGGTATATAATGTTATTATTCTATTTAATGAACAGAATTAGCTTTTCTAAACTTAACTAAAAATAGCATTTACAAATCTATTATATTTCAACATGAATTCCGGCTGGAATAGCGTTCATTTAGTTGGAGGCCAATATATACTTTGGGTGACTACATGTAGCAGAAAATATTGTCTCGCTTGCAATACGCTATTACATGTCCAGACCAGATGGTCAGCAACACTTTGGGATGAGATGAGGTCGCAGGAACATACCGGACTTGGATTGATGTTAAATCTATGGTGATAGGCAGCCATTTTTCCATGTTCTGAGATGATTTTTAGTCTGTAGTTGATTTTAAGGTGCTCCATTTTTAATCTTATCAAGGGGTTGGTAGGAAGAACACCTTTGTCAGTCGGCTAGTCAGCTATGTCGTCACTCCATAGCTCCTTCCACTTTTCTATGCTCAGCTGATCAATCAATTCTTTCACAGCAGTGAAGGGAATTTGCCATAACTAATGGGAATGTGTTTATGTGTATGTATGAACACTGAATTACTCAGAAACGACAAATCTTAGAAAATTCAAACTTGATATACCGTTTAGATTATCACCAAAGGGATCCGAGACAGTAAAGTTTATTACTTGTTACTGAATAGTTTTTTTACTTGTTTGCGATTTTCTCAAAAAAAGTCTTTTACGATTTTCATTAAACTTACGACTGTGCATATATAAAAAGTTATGAATTATTATTTGAAACATTTTTCCGGATCAAGTCATTTTGGGGAAGTGATAGGATTTTGTTTTTCTCTAAGGTGCTATCTTAGTTGATTATACACTTCCACAATCTAAACAAAATTAATTAAAAATAAATGGTTTGCCAAAATTCCGAGTTTCAAGAAAATTTTCTGCATAAAATAAGATCGATAAATTTCACTAAATTTCTTATATTAACTATTAAATTTTGTCAATTACAATTTTGTAAGCTACAGAAGCGAGAAAATTGTGTGAGTGTTTCACATAAGAATTTTTTTTCATCAGATCATAATTTTTGATTTTTCTAAATACCACTAGCCTCTCCCATATTCTGTTGTACCAAATTTTAATGAATTTTAAGATTTTTGATAATATTTTTGACATATCACCTTTCAAAATACTCACACCTCGGATTTATATTTACCTATTTCCAATTTCGTCCTTAATATGGTTACAGATAAATCGAAAAGAGTGTGGAGGCAAGAAAACTGATTCGTTTAACCCTCGACAATCAGTAAAATAGCATAAAAAGATATTAGTTGTGGTGGTTGGTTACGCAGAGCTGGAAAGCATCAGAGACATTTTCCGTGGTAGCCTGTTTCATTTTGTGATCATCGACCACTGATCATCTTCAGGATGCATTTTTCAGACAGTGTGACAACACAGACTTGCACAGAGCAAATTCAGTTTGCACACTGACTGGTGTTTTTAATTGTATTGACCTAGTTTAAGAGTTTAGTTTTTAAATACAATTAAAAACACCAGTCAGTGTGTAAACTGAATTTGCTCTGTGCAAGTCTGTTGTCACACTGTCTGAAAAACGCATTCTGAACATGGGCGAACGCCCGAAACCGGTCGATGACCACAAAATGAAGCAGGCTACCACGGAAAATGTCTCTGATCAAAAAATATCTTCTACCCAACAAAGAGCAGCTCGAATATCAAATATAAGCGTTAATTAAGTATACTTAACTTGTGTGAGAATAATAAATTCGTGGAACAGAATCAAAAACAGTTACATTTTCTTTGTAATACCATCTAATCTCAGTTTTATCAAAGTCATTAAACTGAATATATTAACGAAAGTCTAATAACACCCTCCTAAAAACTGCTTGATATTTTTTAATATAATGAATGAAATATAATGATTATCGAGCCACTGAATAAATTTGTTCGAAAGTAAACATGTAAATAATTTGTCGCAATAGCAATACAAAAAAAAGAGTTCTACTTTCTCACTATCTTCATACACCCCCTTTTTTCGGATCATGGAAATATTAAAGAGACTTTAAAATTAGAGAATTACAATCAGAGTCATAAATTTACTAAAGTTATAGAGATCCATTTTAACAATAAATTTTTAAACTATTCATAAGTTACTGTTAAAATCAAGGATCTTTTACATTACTGGTTTTAATCAGTAAATCCATTAATTCAGGAAGTTTAAATTCCTTATCTAAACATTTGCAACCGAATTTGTGCATTCCCTTACAGTCAATGTAGTGTAATGGAATCGTTTGATGTGTGATTCCTGGAGTAGCAGATGTCTTGAAGAGGGCGGAAGTTAGTTGAGAGTTTTTGAGAAGTTAGTGCTCGAATAATTAAACGGTTTATATAAAAATAACTATAATTGAACAATACTTTGAACGTTAGAAATGGTAACTAATAATTATAAAACACTTAGGAATAAGTAGAAGATAAATTATTAATAAATTAGAATGACTGAAATAACTGAACTAAGATGCACTACTAAAGAATGATAAGTTTGAATATAAGTGTGTATAGTAAATTGCCGCTTGTGTATAAAGACGTGCTCGTTTGGTCGTAGATGATATATTAATCTCGTCGTATATGATAGAGTTTATATAACACTGTTGTTCACACTCACACCAAGACATCTGTCCTAGTGTGCGACCTTTGTAGTTTAGTGACCTTATTCAGGTCAGTTCAGTGGCCAACCTTATCGCGGTGCTTGCTTATTGATGTACAGTATTGATGAAAAGGCTTTGTTAATCGTTTGTTTGGCCGCGGCTGTCTTGAAGCCGGCGGCCAACTAGGTCGCAGGTTTTATTACTGCCACTCTTTGTTAAGGTAGCAGCTGGCTGGAACCACTAGTTGTAGATTATTATTTCTTTGGTGTTTGACTTTGCCGATGTCAATGACTTTGCCATGTCATTACAGTAGAAAATGTTTTCTGTGTTTACTTTACACATACACACACATTTGGTTCCCCCTTACGGGTTTAGATCTTAATCTGAAGAGTGATCTTAATCTAGATCTGTAAAACATATCTTTACCCTGTCAGAGTACACACGTGAATGAAAAACAGAAGACTGCCAGACCAAGGTGTTTATTAAACGTATCTCCCCACATTTCCTTCGAGGCTGCTTCAATACTGTTTTATCTCTCATGAAAATGAATCCTGATTGATTTCCCGCACAAAAGGACAATGCACTTGTCACTAGATTAAATGCATGTGAACACAATATGTTGGATTTAAACTTTGGAATAGTTAGATATCCAGAAGAATTTCATTATTTCTTAGAGAAATTCAGGCCGCGCTTTAAAGATATTTGCTTAGAGAATATAATAAAATTCATAGTGGTCACAACATGTAATGGACAAGTTGCTAAATATTGAGTTTGGTTTTAGGCTCCACAACAATTCAGCGTAACCTATTTATTTGTCCTCTAGTGCGGGTAAAGACCCACACGCTTTATAGAAAACCAGAGAGAATGAACTTTATTTTTGTTTTTAAAAGCATAAATAATGAAGATGCTCTCCAATTATATCGGGTTGCTACATAC
Organism: Triatoma infestans; assembly: GCA_011037195.1. Taxonomy (NCBI): domain Eukaryota; kingdom Metazoa; phylum Arthropoda; class Insecta; order Hemiptera; family Reduviidae; genus Triatoma; species Triatoma infestans. Next base: position 200,695 of record JAAEAF010005115.1, on the reverse strand, counting down.
ACAGAGTATTTATTTAGTTAAAAAAGTTATTGATATTAACTTAATAAAGTCAGTCATTTGTGTATAGAATCATGGTCAATAAAGTAACATTTATAATCAGTTCCGTAATTAAATATTAAGAGTATGAAATTACGGCATGTCAAAGAAAAGAAATGACAGGGAAAATATGTATGGTCAAAACAAGAAATACAGAGGTAGATAAATACGTAAATAAATAAGTAACAAGAATAACATACACCCCTTAAGGGACGAGTGTTGGTGTAGTGGTTATGAACATGGTCTTGTAACTGGGAGGTCCCCTGTTCGAGTCCCACGTATAACTGCTAAATTTTATATTAGTTCAAAAATACTAATTGTACGTAGGTACTTCCGTCCCCGTCCACGACACTAATTTAGTAGTTGAGTGACTTCATCATTTTTCGCCTGAAAAAAAGAGGCATTAATTTACACCCCTTAAGAAGGTTAGGCTGTATAAACAATGAATTAATAAATCATTTAATAAATATGAAAGTAATTGGAAAATAAATGAGTAGATAAAAATACAAATAAATCAATAAATATTAAATAGCCTCTATAATAATCGTTTTTTTTTAGATTCATGTCACCTTGAGTAATTTTCTCATCCTAGATTATGAACTTGTCGAATTTTATAATTACTCAAGGTGATATGAATCTGAAGACAAACGATTATTATCTGTGTCGCCACCAACACAAGGGCTTAGTGAGGGCAGTATGACTGAAACACTGCTGAAAAGAAACAAAGCTGAACAGAATGCGAGCAGTAAATAACAATCACAACTATTGTCTGTGTTATGTTATAATGTAGACGGACTAAAAGCCAAGAAACAAGACCCAACATTTATTTCTTATATTAACAATTTTGATCTAGTATTCTTTTACGAAACATTCGTAGAAGAAAACGAAATCCATCATTTTTCAACCATGTTTCAAGATTTTTATGTTCTATGGATACCAGCGGTAAGAAGAACTAATATTGGGCGTGAGTCTGGAGGCTGTGTTTATGCGTATAAAAGAGAAGGTAGTTAAATTACGCAAGTAAAGCAAAATTTGTAAGGTTAGCAAATCGTGATTTAATAAAAGTACATGTAAAGGATTAAACTTTATACATTGTGTTTGTCTATTTAAGTTTTAGTAACTGTGAATGTGACATTTATGCTCATAAAAATTTTATTGATGAAATTCAAATGTTAAATTGTATTTATTTGTGGGATTTTAATTGTAGAATAGGGAAGGGATAGTCGTTGCCTAAAAATTCGATTAATATAGTTTCAAATGTAGTGCATTTTAAAATAGACGCACTAAAGATAAAATAACTAATGCATGTGGCTGTGATGGTTGCAAAACATAAAAATATATTAAATTAAGAAAAAATCAAAATATCAAGATAGTGACATTTACCTTGCAAAAAGGTACACCATGCAGGTATAAGAAAACAGTTACTGGTACGGTCAAGAACAATTATGGCATTGTACTACCCCTTCTCCTCAAAGGGGAGGAATTGAAGAGACAAAGAGAAGAGATATTTTAAAGACAGACTTGTGCTAGAAATCAAGGTGGAAACATCAGAGCTATACCAGTATTACGATATAAGAAATTATTATAAGCTATTGTGATATTCAAAGTAACTTAATTTCTCTTAGAGAATATATTTAATTTAATCTACCAGTGTGTTCTTTATTATTCTTATACTTCTATATTTTCCTCAAACATACTTACAAGCCCTAATACGAAACCGCTCGTACTACTTACCACAAATACACATCATCACACATTACATTACATGGCCTAAAATTTTTAGAAATAGTTAATGAGGCGGGTTTGGTTGTACTGAATGGAAGATTGCCTCATGATTTAAATGTCATAAATATATAAGTAAAGAACTTAAATAATAACAATAATCTGTAGATAAACAAATAAAAGTGAAATTACTAATGGATGTAATTAAATAAACAAAATTAAATATAAATAAATAAAATTGGGAAATGAAAAATTAAAATAAAAAAATAATAATTTGGTATATTATTATTAAAATTATGGGTTTAAATAATTATGGGTTTATTATGGGTATAAAATTATGGGTTGGATATTTGTTGGCCCATAATAATAAAATGCAAATAAACTAAAACATAATAATGTTGGCATTAACATAGTAATATTGTAACGGAAACTGTAATTTGTTGTTAACTGCTACCTATATTTATTGCATTGTATAAATTGTGAGACGCCCTTACTGACGGTCCAAGACCAAGTCTACTTACGTCCTTATACTATTAAGATTAATATTTTCAGCCGTGCTGCCCTTAGATTTTCTCTTCCTAGGAGCCCCTACAGCTCACTGTTCGGTGATGGACAGTGTCGTCTGTAACGAGAGAACACTGTCAGGAGGCCGGCAGTGCACTGAGAAAGCTCCGGGCGCAAATGACCACAGATGTTGAGACGCCTTAAATTAAAAAAAAAAAAAAAAATTAATATTTTCTCTTTTTAAATTATTCCGATATAATTATTCCATTTCTTAATTTTCTTTCATAGTGGTTAACGTTTTGTTTTTTGTTCTTTGTAGTGGAAGAACGAAATAGAAAAATAATAATTTTGAAAAATAGTTTAGAATATTTTATAGTTTGAAAAATCTAATTTTGTTAATTATATTAAATAGTGAATTTACCTTCAAAAAGAGTGTATTTAGAGTCAGGTACTGTAATTTGGGGTCATTGCTATTAGGGAAACAAAGGCATAAAACCCGTTAGGCCAACTCTTTTGTAAAAGAAAATCCCCCGCTAAAGAGGGCATTCCTTCAGAACAGTCTACATTCTGCTTTCAAAGCTAGAACACTTCAGGAACCGCCCTCTTCAAATCAGTGCCAGATATAAGTTAAAACATAAGAGCTTTCCATTTATTCTAGATATACATCTGAATTATTAAGATATAGTTGTGAATATTGTAAACCATTTAAATTCACTTAGTGAATATATTTATTCTAAAAAACAGTGGTGCTCTCTTGATTATTACTAATACTTCTATCTCAACATACATACAAGCCCTTTTACTAAATCGCTCACACCAACAGCCAACTACAACAAATACACAACATCACCAATCATATGTCATCTTCTTTCTTTGTAATTTGCTCATTTCATTTCTTACTTACACAATAATATGTAAACTTTAATGGAAAGATTAAATTTTTTTGTTGTTTTTGGGAATATCGAAATCTCTAGTTTGTTTATAAGCGAGAGAGAGAAAATTATTTTGTACATTTTTCTAGTTAAATCAGAACATTAACTTAGCAAACCAAACATAAGAAGTGATACATTTATTTTAATTTTATATTATTTTCGATGTTCAAACTCTCATACAAAACAAACCTCCAAAACACACTGATGTGTTAAATATAAGTCTTGCATTTTATTTATTTCTGCCTATCAGACAGATTTAGTAAATGACCAATTTTGGTTTTTGCAAGATTTTGTGAACATATTACTTTCTCTTACTCCTAGTAAGAGGAACTATTGTAATCGTGTCAAATTTTCGATATCGAGTTTTCACCTGAAATATCCGTTTGGAGGTCCAAAAAAGTGATTTTTAGCAAATGGTCTGTGTGTGTGTGTGTGTATGTATAAACAGCATAGCTCAAAAACCAAAAATCGTAGAAAGTTCAAACTTGATATTACGTTTAGGTATCACCATGGGATCTGACGGTGCGTTATGTGTCAATATTCCTCAACTGGAAGTAACCACTTTACTAGTTGTTTTTTTTACGTTTTTGCAAATTTCTAAAATAGCTCCGAAGATTTTCTCTAAACTTGGTATATCAACTACACATACAAAGAGCTACAACTTTTATTTGAAACATTTCTCCAGGAAAATTCATTTAAGGGCACTTCTGGGGGAGGGGTGGGGTTAGGTTTTCATCTTAACTGCTGTTTCAGTATATTAGACAATTCTGTCATCTAAATAATGTTAATTAGAATTAAATATGTTGTTGAAATTCCGAGTTTGAAAAAAAATAGATAACCGGAAGTGCGTTTTTACTGAAATATAATTTTCAGTTTTCTGGTATTTTCTCGAAAATGGCTCCAACGATTTTCTTTAAACCAGCGTTGTTAACTATACATATAAAGAGCTACAACTTTTATTTGAAACTTTTCCCCTGATAAATTCATTTAAGGGGACTTTTGGGGGAGGGGGGTTATGTTTTTCTTTAAAATGCTATCACAGTTGATTATACAATTCTGTCATCCAAATTGAAATAACTAGAAATTAATATATGACCCAAATTCCGAGTTTCAAGGAAATTAGTAAACCGGACAGTTTTACTGGACAGTGTTTTCACTTTTCGACGAATTTCATTAAATTTGGTACACTAACTATAAAATTTGTCAATTATAATTTTGAGTACTGGAGTAAGAGAAAGTTGTGTGAGTGTTTCACACCAGATTTTTTTTTTTTTTTAATTTAAGGGCGTCAGCATCTATGGTCATTGGAGCCAGGAGTCTTTTCAATGCACTGCCGGCCTCCGGACAGTGATCTCTCGTTACAGACGACACTGTCCATCCGGGCAATGAGCTGTAGGGGCTCCTAAGAAGACAAAATCTAAGGGCCAGCACAGCTGGACTCGAACCTGGGTCCTCCGCGTGGGAGTCCAGTACGCTAACCACGTAGCTATGCCCTTCCCTAACATAAATAAATAATTGTTTGCTTGATCTGTTTATAAATATCATGCTACATAGCTTTTTTGAATGCATAAAAGGTAGTAGAGACTCCCACATACAAATAGTGAGTGACATTTATAAAAGGGAACTGCCTATTTTATAGTAGATAGATATGCAAAATATAGACATCCAATATGTAAAAGAAAGTAAGAAATTTTATAAGAAGAAATAAGAAAAGTTGTAGTGTAAGTAATGTTTGAGAAGGATGGCAGGCGAAACAGGCTTCGGTTGGAAAAGACGTTCCACAGTGTATTGAGTAGTTATTGAATATAACTTCATCAATAACGAGTGCAGAAAGCGTTGCCTGCATATCGACAAGGTTGATTGATGGAGTAACCCGTGCCTTTACTCTGCCAGAGTACACTCTTGAATGTTAAGTATACATCGTACGCTTCTATTTGTTCTCGAAAAGTAAAGACTTAAGAAATTCTTTATATTTTATTTTTAAATTATTCGACCTTTAATATTGTAGATAATTTGTTTTTGAAATAACTTTTGTTTTATTTTATTTATTTTACATATTATGTTTATATAATCGAATGTTTCTAATCATTTAAAACAAAAAAATAAATACAAATTGTAGAATCACTATTAGTCATTTCCAAGAAGTATTGCTTGCGAACGTTAATATTTTCGAATCCAAATCTCCAGAATTTATTTATTTTTTTTCCTTTCCTGATATTCACTACAATACATCGTGTCACGTGCGAATCTGTTGGATATGGGAGAGATTGACATGGCCCTGGAAAAAAATGAGGATGGGAGATTCCTCCCAATGGCCTACTCCCTCGTAAGATTAATTTGTTTTCAGAAAAGTGGAAGCCTAATTATTGAAGAAGGTAGAGGCCAGGGCTTTTTAATCTACTGGCAGGATTATCAGGGATGGCGAGAGAGGACAGACTTTGGATTAAAGGGTTAGGATGAGCAGATGTGGAATCATGGATTATTTTTTTTATATATATAATGGGATGTTATTAGCTGGTGGACAAAAGGAATTTTATGAACAGAGTGGAAGATTAGATTGAAGACATAATAAGGTGTACTGGTGATTTTGCAAAGGAGTTCGGACTTAAAGGATTGGATATGTTAGGAATTGGGATGCTTGGTTGAATCTCAAACCTCCCATCCCTTAGTCCATAGAAGTTATATGATTGTTTTATATATATAGGACTTTTGTTTTAAATTGTGAGTATAGAACATAGGTCAAGCAGTCTAGAAAAAAGTTTAAATCGTCTGTTTAGTTCCTGTCTCTTCAGTCTAGTGTGAGGGTTCCAAGTTAATCGTTTGTCTAAGTATAAACCGTGATAGCAAACTCGGTCTACCGTTGAGATTATGGTCCCATTGAGAACGATAGATGAAAGGGTGGCGCGTCTGAGACCAAAGTTTTTAATTTTACATTTGGAGGGGTTTCCTTTGTTTTTCCATTTTTTAAACCAGTTATGCAAGAAACTGATATGGGTGGGTTTGGAGAATTTGGGATGGATTAACAAGATCCGAGTTGGAAGTGATGACATAGGTTTCGTCTCATAGGAATGGAGGATAGTTTCTGGATGGGAAGGAATGTTTGTGGTATAGAATATGTATAAGAGAGATGCGAGAACACTTCCTTGGTGAACCCCACCTTGGATTGGGAATATGGTGGAGTAGAAAAAGCCTGAACGGATCCAGTAAGATTGGTTATTTAGAAAGATTTGAGGATTAGGTAATAAGAGAAGTGAAGGATACCCTTGAGTTTGCACAGTAGGCCAGATGCTACACCTGGTCGAATGCCCGAGCGATTTCCAGGAACACACCCGGACAGAACTGCTTCCGCTCGAAGGCGGATAAGAATCTTCGGAATTAAAACCCAGAATAGAAATTTCGCATAAAATTCAAATTTTATTTTCTAATCTTTTAAAAGTGAAATATAGAATTATTCGGTAGATTCAGTCCTAGATTCCACCCGCCTTCTTAGTATTTTTTTTTTTCTTACAATAAACAGCGAAATTTTTAAATTTCTCAAAAAGTATTTCGAGACTTTTTTAATAAATTAACATTTATAACGTTACTGTAGCTTCTTTTTTATTTGAAACTTTTCTTTCAAACCTATTATTTTTATTAATTTATTTTTATATTATGAGAGAATATGGTATACTGCGACCTTGAAAGATCTATTGTTATGGGATGAGACCTCTCGACTACAGTACCCCTTCTGATGTATTTCTATCAGTAATTTCATGACCTGGCAAGGTTCTAGGAGATTATCTCAAATCCCTCTCTGGATGATATCCATCAAAAAATATGAGCCAATAAGAATAATTATAAATTGGTTCATCAGGGAAAGGATTAGTTCAATGGTGCGGACAGTGCTGTACTTAGATTTTCTCTTCCTAGGAGCCTCTACACTTCCGGACTCTGGCATTACACTGAGATGCTGACTGATGCGGCTTGACTACAGCTTTTGATGAGTCTTTAAACAGAAAAACAAAAAAAAATCTGTACACGAATAAATTCTTAGTAGGTGCATTTTAAAATTGCCACAAAGCTGCCACAAATATCCTACTCTCTCAATGTCTATATGTAATGTGGACGTCAACTTTTTGATAAGGAAGTACTTATCTCTTTAGAAGTGTTTATCTCTTTGGGATAAACCAACCTTACAAAAGAAAGTCAGATAAAATTGTTGTTTTGAGCGTCATCTACCTTGCTACATCAGCAAATTCTCACAGCAATAAAAATAAAACAGGATCCGTAGCTTATATAAGGATATATGTCAACAGATGATTTGAAAAATATGTTAGAAAATCTATGGTCATTATCATGCGTAGGAAATAAGAAAACAATTATTTTTCAACAATTTATGAGCATGTATTAAAGGGAGAGGTATAGTGTTGGGCTCCACTAACAGGCTAGATACAAAGATTCCAAGCAAATCTGTGCACACACATACAGACTCGCTAAAATAATATTTTTCGTACTTAGGGGATCACTTGTCCGGTGAAAACAAAGTTTGAATGGTTGTAATAAGATCGTAATCCTCTTACTTAATACTAAATAGTAAGTGAAAGTAAAATAAAAACAAAATCTATTTCCTAAGTTGTGAAAACAAATAACTAATCTTACTAAATTAATTTTAAGTAAAATAGTTTAAGATCCACAATAAATTATGAAGATGTCACACTACTTTCTCTTATTAACAAATTTATTTCAAACTAGGGATATTTAGTAAAAGTTTATTGGCGGAACTGGTTTTGCTACAGACTGAAAAAGAGTGGTAGTACTGAATAGATAAATGGGTGACTTAACTTGACACCAGTATATGTTATAAATCGTTAGACGGCTCCTCTTTCAAGCTCTTAACAAATTCTGTATTGGCAGTTTTTAGAGTAAGCCTAACTTGTCGTATTATTCCAATGCCCTTTTAAAAGTAACTTATTTGGGGAAAAGGAGTTTCAAATAGGAGTTATAGATACAATTAATTAGTACATACCAATTTTAAATAAATAAATAAAAATTAAAATCGTTGCAGCCATTTTAGAAAAATTGCGAGAAAAGAAATCGCACTTCCGGACTTGACGGATTTTTTTTAATTGAACATTCATGTTGAATGTTTTTAGTGTTCGTTAGGACTGCTATATTGAATGTTGTAAATTGGATGTTGAGGTTCGGTCATACAAAAAGAACACTTTTTAAATTTCTACCGACGTTTCGGCAAATTCGCTCTCGTAGCCCTTTATAAACCTTGACCCACCCAATGTCCGTAACACTTGGTGATGGTGTGTTACAGGTTAAACTAGAGTAATTACTACTGTAATCCTAACTGAAGATTTTTGTAAGTATATTTCCTAAGTTATTTCCGTACTTTACTCTTATATATGCCACATACTGTCAAAGTTTTAATAGTTGTGATTTAGTTTAATATTGATCTGTTCTACAACAATAGTTTAAAATAAATTTAAATATGCTATATATATCATACTCTTTATTTAATTTATTTATATAGTTAATTTAAAAAAAAAAATTATTTGGAAAATATTTATTTTAAGTTCATATTTTATGTTGTTTCTATTTTTTTGATTTGTATTTAAACCTTTGTACAGACCCTGAAGAAGGCAATAAATTTGCCGAAACGTTGGTAGAAATTTAGAAAAAGTTCTTTTGTATGACCGAACCTCAACATCCAATTTACAACATTCATGTTGAGTTCTTCTAATTTTTATTTACACACACATGCATATACACCTCTCTCTCTATCTCTTTTTCCCTATCTCTATTCCTCACACACACTTCATAAACACATAAATATACTATATATACATGGTGTCCCAAGGTATATGGATAACGACTTTTTCTCAGAAACTAAGATAGCTAGAAAAAAACTAAAAATACGTGTCCCCGTAGTTTTTTGTCAGAAAAACAAATTTGTTTTGGTGCTTCGAGAAGCGAGATCCAGGCACCAAATTCATTTTTTCAAACGGGGAGGTGTGGTTTTTATTTAAGAAATAGATTTCTCTATTTTTTGTAAGAAAAATTTACTTGAACGGTTTCTTTCGTTGAGTGATATTTTACAAGTTATGAATGAAAACACGATTCTTACAGGAAATTTCAAAATGGTATTATAACGGTTTTTTGATTGAATAAGAAGAAAAGTACTATTTTATTATAAATTTTACTCCTCATTAATTACAAATATCTTGGTCGAACTGGCCTCCACCATTAGAGATGCATACACATGCTTTTTCCTGCCAATAGTACCTTACGACCAAAGAAATACATCTCTAATGATGGAGGTCAGTTTGAGCAAGATCTGTAATTAATGAGGAGTCAAATTTATAATAATATCATTTTGAAATTTCTTATAAGAATCATGTTTTCATTCATAACTTGTAAAATATCGCTCAAAGAAAAATAACCGCGTTCAAGTAAATTTTTCTTACAAAAGATAGAAGAATCTATTTCTTAAATAAAAACCACACCTCCCTATTAGAAAAAATGAAGTTGGTGCCTGGATCTCGCTTCTCGAAGCACCGAAACAAATTTGCAAATTAAAATTTGGATTTGTAACAAAAAAAACTACGGGGACACGTATTTTTTAGTTTTTTTTTCTAGCTATCTTAGTTTCCGAGAAAAAGTCGTTATCCATATACCTTGGGACACCCTATATATATAAAAGCTCGCATTTAGATTTTACGTTATCCTCCTATCTTCAGCGAACGACGCTGATCATTTACGTCGATATACGATTAACTAAAAAAACAAACTTATATCTCGGAGGACCCTTCAAATTTAAAAAAAAAAAATATATTATCTTAACAACAATTTATAATTCTTCATTTTACATTATATGAATGTTGAATGTGAAATTTGTCTCATCTTTGTGTCATAAATTCATTCATTCTAACAAAAAGGACTTTATTCATCTCCCTCTTCTTCTTAAACGTCAGGAAGAGTTTATCTACTTAATTGTATGCAAATTTTTGTTAGCAAAGTCTCGAAAATTTAAATATTCAACTACAAATTATTTCTATTTAAACGTATACTTGATGGTACAGAATTGCAAAGATAGTATTTTAGTATGAAGAAAGTAGAATGGTTTTTTAATTGAAATTAAAATATCTGTTTATACGACTTTCTTTTACTGCAATTTACATAGTTATTATTACAAAAATTGCTTCAAACATGGAATTTTTACTAAATTCCTTCAAGCTCCCCCAGAATCCTCTTAAAATCTATTACTCGGAATACTTTTTCAACCAAAATTGTGAAAAGTCGTACTTAGAATTGACTGATTTTGACCAAAACTTTGTCCGAGGCTTCCTGGTTTTTGAGTTATGCTGACCAAACACACATACAAACACAATGGTTCTATTGAATAAAAATAAGCCAATACTATCAAGTGTTTACTTTTATAAAAAGTGTACACTTTTAAGTATAAGCAATTACTTGTATTCAATTAAATAAGAGCCACCTTTTACTTAAAAGAAAATACTGGAAAAATCATCGACAAAATAAGTATTTACTTATAAGCATTTGCTTATACTGTAAGCAATCACTGGATTTGTCACCAGCCTAGATGGCATGTTCCAACCTATGTGATGGATGCAAGAAAGTATAACTACTTTATTTAAAGAAAATAAACAAAATTATGAGAAAATACAAGCTCGTTCGCAGAAAGGGTAACCCAGGTAGAAAAGTACAGTTACTGGGACAGTTCATCAACCTTGATGGCATTACACTACCCCTTCTTCTGACGAACTGAAGAAAATGAATGAACAATCAGAAGACATTCCTTCAAGCCAGATTTGTTGTAGACACCAAGGAGAACACATCAGAACTGTACCAGTTTTAAGTTATAACATAAGAGTTTAAGCTTATTATTGTGATATTTTCAAGTAACTTAATTTCTCTTAGAGAATATATCTATTTTTAAAACAGTGGTGCTCTCTTGATTATTTCTTAATACTTCTATCTTTATCTCAAACATACATACAAGCCCTTTTACTAAACCGCTCGTGCTACTACAAACATACAATACAACATCACCAATTACATTTCACCTACCTGCTCTGTAGTCCCCACTACTGCCCTTTCAGTCTATTTTAATCTTTTATTACGTGTGAGTATAATTATTATAATATAATTATGTCATCGAGTGAAGAAGAAGTGCATGCCAAATGTGGGAGCCAAAGAATCCTTCTTGTAGAAAGGTAATAACATCATCAAAAGACTGCGCAGTGGTGCTGAATAAGCCCATGACACCAGGAATAATGCAGGCAAAAGATAAAAGCCTGGAAGAAAATTAGAGATGAATTTGTGAAAAATACGGGAAAAAACCTTCGGTGACCAGCCTTAAAAAACATTAAATAAAAAAGTAAAGTAAAGTAATGCCTATTTTTTCAGGCGGGCTTAACGTCCAACTACCAAATTAGGTGTCGTGGACGGGGGCGGAAGCACCTACTTTACTATTAACATTTTTTAAACAAATATAAAATTTAGCAGTTATACGCTGGACTCGAACTGGGGACCTCCCACTTACAAGTCCATGCTCATAACTACTACACCAACACCCGCCCCTTAAGGGGTGTATGTTATTCTTGTTACGATGTATCCGTGTGCTCCATCCTTACTGACCTATTTAAAACAAGGATATGATTTGAAATTGAAACTATTATGAAGCAAACATTAAATAATATGAAGACAGATGTGAAGAAAAAAAGTGACTAAAATATTACTGGTAACAAGAAAAATCAAGCTGCAGGAGGGGGAGAAAGAATTCTTAGAACTTTTAGATTCTAACCACAACCAAAATTTTTAAAACCCAAAAATTTTCTACGACACCTGTTTGAAATCCTGGATCACTTGAAAAACGAAGAAATATTTCCATCTTTTGCCGAGAACTAAGAGCCCTCTTCTCTTGTTTCTTCAAAATCACTTAGAAAATTATTAGAATCAACACTTTCACTTGGAAAAACGCAACAAAACTTTAGAATTATCCACACTTATATTTTTTGTTCTCTCTGTAATTCTTTACCTTTCGTATATTTATAAAGTCAGCCATAGGTACATTTGCAGCCAGAAATTTTATTTAAAAAAGATAAATGCTGCATATTAGTTAACCTTAAAAAAATACAAGTAATTACTTGCATCACAAAGTAATTACTTATCTTTATTCAATCGAAAATAAGATTTCACTGGGAAAATTATGAGAAAAAACTTTCGAATTAAGTAATTACTGGAAAAATTTAGAGTTTACTTATTTCATTAAGCAAACACTTTGAGTTCAGTAAACACTGATATTTTATTCAAGTGATTGTAAGTAAAGACTTATAAAACGCCAAGTAAAAGTAAATGCTTATTTTTATTCAATAGACCCAATAATTGTGGTTTATATGTGGTATTAGATAAATAAACTACCAATCATCAAGGGTTTCCATTGGTAGGAAAAAGAAAACACACACACAGACTACTTTCCAAAACCTATTGTTACTGACTCAGGATAGAGCTGAGGGTATTTCCGGTGAAAACTGTGTATCGAAAATATGGCACGATTTCAATACTTGTTCTTAAAAAGTAGTTTAAAATTACTGATTTGTGCCTCAGATCATGCAAAAATTAAATAAATTTAATTAAACCAGATAAAAAGATTTTAAAAAAATAATTCTGGAAGTAGGAAATCATGCAATAAACATTATTTACTGAGAAAATTAATCTGCGAAATTTAGCACAACTTTCGCAATCCATGCAAGGCTGCTTGCGATGTAACCTTAAATAGAAGCAATATGTCTTTCTGGTATTTTAACCGTCGTAGCATGCATATTCATATTGTTTCTGACCGGTTTCGGATTTTCATCCATTGACATAGCAAATTCACCAAGTTCGTGTAAAGAGTTCACTTAAACGTAATGTTTCTGTTACACACACGCTTGTTGGTTGTATATCACCTGTGTAATATATCACTTGTTATCAACCTCCCCACATATACACAACCAACAAGTGTGAGTGTAACAGAAACATTCCGTTGAAGTGAACTCTCTACACGAACTTGGTGAATTTGTTTTGACGATGGATGAAAAACTGAAACCGGTCAGGATCAATATAAATATACATGCAACGATGGATAAAATACCAGATGTTATCCAGAATTGCGGACCCATTCACATATTCAATACTTCTTTCTAATCTTTTTCTGACAAACTACAAACTACACATTAATATTGCCGAATTTTCTGGTTTATCTATTTCATTGATTTCAAAAACAGGGTTTTTTTTAAGAGAAAAGACGTCCATGATTTTTTAGGAGTAGAATCATTCTAGTGTCAGAGCTGGTTAGAAGCATCTTCATTCTTTTTAAATCGAGTAAAAATCCACAAAACTCTCGAACATTATTATAAACTTAAAGCAAACAGAGGGGGAATAGAAATAACAAACATTAGAGTAAAATTTTTAATATAAACATAAACAAAGGACTTAATTCAATGCTCAAGCACCAGTTATAGTTCACAGAATACCGTAGGATCTAAAAAGAATTCATTTCATAATTAATAGCTAAACTGTGGATCCTTTGCGATCTTCGTTAAAGGGTTTTGACTAAACAATTAATTAAAATAACTTTCAAATGCTCGTATAATTATAATTTCACATAATTAGCAATTTCCCATTAAGTGGTTCAAATACATTAACTAACTGATTAGATATCCTTATCCAACAACCACCCGTGTATATCCGTCGATTTATGAATGACGAAAATGTTAACGTTTTTAACGGCAAAGAATTTAATTGAATAACTTTTGTTCTAATCTAAATTTTACACACTTTATTTAGCTTACTACATTGCTAAAAATTAAAACGCAAAACATAGCACTTACCTTCACACGTTGATCTAATGTCTAGCGCAGTCGTTTTTCAGTTAGAGAATTTGGTGTTGACCCTAAATCGTAAGAAAAAGTGGACATAGCCACAGTTTAGTAGCGAATCATGGTAGCGGAGGCCGGAACTAAACGGTGAAGGAAACTAGCTATGCAATCTTCTGATTCTGATATTTCCTTTTAAAATTAAACTGGACACATTTGTTTATTGTAGGAATTTTCCCCTGGATGATGAAGGAAAATTTGCCCAAGCCTCACCGAGTCTCACCCCTTCACGGATACTTAATACAACCACATTGTCTACTCAACAACTGCATTTCTTAAATTTCGGATGATTGAAGTTAGTTACAAGCATCATTCGGTGTTAAGTTCCACCCATTTTTGTTCGTTCTCCTTGCAGCTGGATTTTCAAATATTCTGTCAACATAAGCTCAGCCGGAATTTAGTCAACCTCAATTAACTATCGTATTAACTTTAATTGGTCGCAATTTTCTATGAGAATAGGATTCAATTCTTTTTGCTTATATATTTTTTATTTAAAGATCTTTTACATATATTTTTAAGATTTTTTTAAAGAGAGTATCTGTTTTGAAAGGAATATTTTTAGTTTATTTATTAGTTTACGTATGTATTCACAATGGCAATAAACCAATCTATAAATAAATTATTGCCTGCCAACCTGGAAACTGGTTATAGAACATCTGAGTCACTGCACTTAAATATAGATAACTTCCATTTCAATTTTGTTGTTCATGTGTTTTTTTTTTTTTTTCATTTAAAAAAATTATTCATGAAATGTTCATAATAATTTATTCGATTGTATCTTACACACCTTACGCCCTCGCCTTTGATGCAACTGGTTCGGGTTCAAAATAGGGGAGGGCTAAACCCTGCGCTATCCAAAGCCTCCATGGGCCCATATAGCTGCCCTAAAAGAATAACAACTAGAGTTGTTGAACAAAAGTCCGGGCCCTGATTTCACCCACCTAAGTTCTACCACAGTCCAAACAAATCCGACCATAACCTTAAAAGGACATAGTAAGCTCTTCCAGCGACATCCTGTACCAGCCAAAGGTCCTGAACCTAATTTCCTCACAACCCAAACAATCTGTCATGAGATGTATGGGTGTATCCTCCTCCATCTCACAAACCCTACAAAAAGGGCCGCATGAACCCCATTGTATAGAGATGTCTCTTTGAGCCTGATGCCTGAGGGAGGTCCGTGAAAGACACAGCATCACCTCACTAAAAGCCCTGCCCGGACTCCCAATGAGCATCTTAGACTGCCGACAACCCACTTTGCTCATTCATAGGGATGAGTGTCAGAGACAGTTTTCTCTGTCTCATAAACTCTACAATAGGATTCCCATTATGCAGAGATTTCTTCGTAAACCACAATGCCAGTAAGGGATCTAAACAGTTGCCTGAGAGAGATCCGTGAAAGACACTGCAATATCGCACTAATTGCCCTGTCCAATGAGCATTTTATACTGCCGACAATCCACTGAGCCCATCCATAGTGATAAATCTTGGGAAAGTAACCATGACAGGGAGCATGACAGATATGTGCCAAAAGACACATCAACAGCAGGCATGGGACCAATGAAAGGAAGATAGACGCCAAATTTGGCAAATCTGTCCACCTCCTCATTTTCAAAAATCTTCATATGACCTGGTACCCAGACTAGAAGTACATCCTTTAAAGAAGAAAGCTTTTCCAATCTTTTAGAACACTCCAGTACCGACCTGGAGGAAAAGACACATGAACTCAGCGCAGCGTGACTATCCGACAAAATCATAACGCAGCGTGACTATCCACGAGGATACAAACACCTTTCAAATTAGTGTTGCGCACCCACAAAGAATAACATAAACCTCAGCCTGGAAAACAGTGGTCCGCTCACCAAGAGGCACTGCCAATTGGTCTTCCGTCTCAAAATAGACTGCAGCCATCCATTCTGGAACTGTCGTGTAACATCGGAGATAATTCTCAGGAATCACACCAGACGGACCCAATCTTAACCAATCCTTCCTAGAAGGTAACCTGATACTGTAATAGTGATCAAAAACGAATGTCTTCAACAATCTATCAGAAGGGAAATCTGTAATAGGATGGTTCGGGTTCAATTCGTATGGGACTTCAAATTTTTTACTGGCGATTTCCAAATTTGGCGCATCTTGGTGAATAATGGAAGTACCTACAACAATAGAGTTTCGATATTGATGCAAGTGAGTAAACAGAGAATAAATTTGCTTATCTCAGATCCAAGAGCAGTCTACTTCCGTTGAACTAGACTGATAGAATAGAATTATTTCTTACTTTACAACATTAATAAGCATTGCAATTTTAGCAAATATTTCGTGCAATTGTCATAGAAAAAGAGTAAGTATTGACATAGAATTCAGATGTAAAATATTCCAAAATATGTTCTGACTGAATGAAGAAGAAAGTTTAGAAACAGTATAAAATGATATCTAATAATCTATTAATAATCATCTATAGATAATGAATTAAACAAAACTATATTCGCTTGAGTCGAATAACAAAACTATAAATAGAATGGCAGTTACGATTTGACAATTTACAATATTACCATTCTAATAACAAACTTCTGAGTTTCAGTACTTGAAACATGAAATTGTAAATGTCATTTATTTCCATAACATTATTAATAGTTACTAAATTTACAGTTTTCAAATCTTGATTTACTTGAAATCAGTTACAAGCTATGAAAATGGGTTATCTGGTTCAAATGAATGACATATTATAAATAGAAAGTAACAAATTGAGTCTGGGGGGAAAATAAATAATTAATTAAACAAATATTTAAGAGTCCAAAAGTTCACATACTGCACGAATATGCATATGATATGTACGTAAAATTTGGTTATAAAATAGTAAAATTTAATTATACCAAATCTAGGATAGTCACAAAGATTTCGGGCCGGAATCTACTTCAACCGAAAGTACGAATTTACAAATTTCTTCTTTTTTTTCAATTTTTCGTGATTTTCTCAAAAATGGCTCCAACGTTTTTCTTTAAACTTGGTATATTATCGACACACATAAATATCTATCACTTTTTATTTTGAAATATTTACCCGGGAAAATAGATTTTTGGGGGGGGGGATTATAATCTAAAGAAACATTCCAGTATAATATATATAGTTTTACCACCAACATAATATTAATAAATATAAGAAGACTTAATTGATTGATTTCAAAATTTGAAGAAAATCTGTTAACGGAAGTGAGCCTTTTGTGGAGAGGGATGAAGGAGCCCGTTGGGCGACCTACACGGTCTGTGTGCTATGCTCCTCGATGCCTTAGGCTTCGAGAGGACCATTTCAGGTGCCATGGGCGAACCTCTCGCCTACAGCACTGCCACCAGATTAAGATCCCTAAGAAAACTTAATATCCTGGAGTGCTCTATGGAGGGTATGTTCCCCCACCTCTTTCTGGTAGGGGAGAGCCAATGCACTACAACCTTTCGATCTATTGTGCTAACCTCTTCCTGGTAACTACACAAGTTCCTGAATTTTCTCTGAATGGCAGCATTGCACTTTGTTAGGAGTATTGGAATTTCCTCCATCTCCCCACCGAATCTGCACATGCTATCACTCTCCAAGCCCAGCTTCGTCCGATGTCCCCTGAATGCCCAGAGAGGAAACCCGTAAAAAAGTGTGGGGCTTATTCTTAATGAGGTCGATGCGGAGATTATAATTATTACGGAGGCCGATACATACTTCGTACCTTCCTGGGTTATGATTCCCCAAGCAGATCTTTTCCTGCCTCAATCCAGTGAGGGAGTATCAGAATTGAGACCTCCTTCGTTCCTCCTCCTTCTTGAGTTACTCTAGGAGAGACGGGCCGTTAACCTCACAAAATGGTTCAGGTCCATTTAATGGAGATGCAGCACCTTTCCTTGCCAGAGCGTCCCTTGCTCTCATTCCCTTCAATGCCATCATGCCCTGGGTTTTTGAGTTTTTTTTTTTGTTTTTTTGGAAAACGACTATAACAATTTCCTTTAAACTTGGTATGCTATCTTCACAGATAAAAATCTATTATGTTTATTTAAAACATTTTTCCAAAACGCACAAACAAAAAATATATTGCATAATCGTGGGGAATTTGTGGCGTTAATTACAAATATTATATTATAGGGTTCAGTGTTTTTTAGAGCGCTCTACTGGGCTATAATGTAATTATCACTTCTCTACCTGCCAACATTAGTAGGTTTGTTACTTATCCCCCACCACCTCTATATTTATGTTAGGATAAATTCGGAAAATCTGAGTTTAAAGAAAATTTGTCATTTTATGTGTTTAATTCCTTTGCCAACCTCTGATGTCGCCCGCTATCTTGGGATGTACATCGATAAAAGATTCATTTGGAATCCTCACATACGACCGAAAACACAAGAAATGATCATACGGTGCAGACAACTAAAACGACTCTTAGACTAACAGATCTAGACCCTCACAAG
Source organism: Triatoma infestans (assembly GCA_011037195.1). Classification (NCBI taxonomy): domain Eukaryota; kingdom Metazoa; phylum Arthropoda; class Insecta; order Hemiptera; family Reduviidae; genus Triatoma; species Triatoma infestans. The sequence goes on along the minus strand of JAAEAF010005115.1, from coordinate 182,134 downwards.
AAAACAAACGTCTACTATACACATCACTTATGCTATTCTTTGTTGAGGCTTGGATGAGAGGGTACGTAACACTAACTTAAAAGGTGTTTGTATCTGCTCGGACATCCAAGCTGCGCAGAGTTCATGTGTCTTCACTTCCGGGTTGGCGTTAAAATGTTCTAAAAGACTGGAAGAGCTTTCTTCTCTGAAGGATGTGTTTCTAGTCTGAGTGCTAGGTCACATGGGAATTTTCGGGAATGAGGAGGTAAATAGGTTTGCCAAATTAGGCGCCTCTCTTCCTTTCACACATGTCAGGCCTCCAGACATGGACAGCGTCACAGCATTCATCCTTATGGATGAGCTCAGTTGGTTTTCGGTAGTCCAAAATCCTCATCGCGGGACCGGACAAGCCTATTAGTGAGACGTTGCTGTGTTTTTCACGGAGCTCAAACAGGCATCTGGTTGGATCTCTTACTAGACATTATGCTATAAGGAGACATATCTACATAATGGGGCTCATGTCGGATCCATTTTGTAGAGTCTGTGAGACAGAGGGGTGAAAAACCCATGCATCTTATGACAGATTGCCTTAGTTGTGAGGAAATTAGGTTCAGGATCTTTGGTCGGAATAGAATGCCCGTGGAAGAGCTTACGCTATTTCCGCTTAAGGTTATTGTCCGATTTATTCGAACTGCGGTGAATCTTAGATGGATTTTTGTGCTAGATCCGGTTTTTTGTTGTTTTTCTTGGGGTAGCTATATGGGCCCATTGAGGCTTTGGATAGCGTAGGGTTTGGTCCCTCCCCACAGACAAATAATAATAAATACACATCACTTATTAAACCAATTTGGACATACGGTTTCAAACTATGGGGGTTCAACCAAGCGTCCAAACCTCCATCGTATCCAATCCTTACAATCCAAAATCCTGCAAGCTGTAGTCAACGCTCCTTTTTTATGTCTCCAACCGAACAATCCATAACGAATTTAACATCCCTTTCCTACCAGAAGTAATCAAACTCAGATGCCAAAAAATTTCACAGTACTCTATCTTCACTCATCCTAACCCTTTATACCGTCGCCTTTCAGATAACCATCCTAGACGACTTAAGCGCCAGTGTCCACTTGACATTCTTTCTAGTGTCAGTGCTAGTGAAATTGAGTGAATTTTTGATTAGGAGTGCTACCGGTGGGTAGTTTCTTCACTCGGATTGTATTTCATTTTATTCTTGTCTCTGTATCCACATTTACTTATGGCACAATAGTGCTGGTCTAAATTTCTTAAAATAAAAAAATAAAATAAAAAATATGTGTTTAATAGACTAAGAGAAAAATGTTTCACACCAGATTGTTTGGCATTGAATAAAACAACGTTATTCGATTAATACAAAAAATTGTAAGTAGATAATACAGAGAGGAAACTGTATAATATGAAGATAGAGTGGTGTTTGAATTTTCTAAGAATGCCCCAGTTAGCTTTAACAATTTATTGTTGGATATTTTCAAGGAAATATTTGAAACCAATAAAATTCCTTCATCATTATAAAAGACTATAATATTTTGTTATCCCTTTTTCAAAAAAGATTACAAGAATTTAGCTCAAAATAATTACAAAATAAATTCGTTTATAGTCAATAAATTATATGCTGAACTTGTTTATAACCAGGCTAAATAATATGAGGACAAAAATTAAATACAACAAGAGCTTAAGATATTCACTGACAATAACATTTTTAATTTAATTTATATAACAAAATAAAATTAAGAGAAAAGAAAGTATGGTTTAACACACTCACAAGACTTTGTCTTACTGAATTTTTATGTAATTAATTTATGATTTACAAATTTTCTACAGTCTTACAATTTTTATTAAATATTAGTTGTCTTTAATGTTTTTTTTTAAAAAAAACATAACCTCAAACCGTGCCCAAAAAATAATAAAATTGCCAGTGAGTAATGGGATCCGTATCATTAAGATTCGTGAGGATCCGTATAACCTAGTTGCTCCGCTGCCTAGGCCAAAATATATAGAGAGGAATTATATGTAGATACAAGTGAGTATTGTCTATAGGAAGAGTTATTGATCCCAGTCAGCAAGCAATCATTCTACTTTCTAATACTCAGCCAGTCTATCTCTCTCTCTTTATTATTCTCTCGCTACCTCATTCTGTAGCAGTGTAAAGTCCTTGCAGTTTGTGTTTTCTATCAATTATGCAGTGTTTAAACACATCTACTAGTTTATTTCTTTCACTTTCCTAAATTATCTTCTATTCTTTCCCTCACTCTCATACATTAGACAATATTTTTCGTAAATTTGTCAACATAATACTTTCTCTAACAACAGTAAGAGAAAGTAATTAAAAACTAAACATCTGGGGGGGGGGCTTGAAGAAATTATATGAGCATAATGGCAAAACTTTCATAATATGCCCCCGCCCAGCACTGCGTGAAATATTTAATTAACTATTGTTGCAAACTGTAGCACGTGATGCCTGGAGTCTTCCACAGTCAACTTTCCAGAATTCACTTCATTCTAATTTGTGAATAACCTCAATAAATAAACTTTTCCATTTTAAGGTTTTCCCAAATAATTTATTCAACATTTTGTTTTTTTTTTTAAATAAATTTAGAATTTAAAGAAATAAAAATAAAATATTAGTTATTACATGAAAGATATTTTTTAGTTTATGGAGTTGAAAAAGAAATCTGTTGTGAAACACTCACGCGACTTTATCTTACTGTTAATACAATTATATATACAAAGTAACAAATTTTCTTTAAACTTCGCAGACCACCAGATCATCACTTATTCAGTAAAGTTTATAGAAGTTTAAACAAAACAGAACCGTTTCCAATATCTACTGCGGAACGTGACCGAGATGACATTGATCAAAGGGAAGCATTAGAGATTATTGAACGCAATCAATCTGCTGGTGTGAGAAGAATTTCTTAATACCAGACGTTCCAACGAATGAAGCAATGGTGAATCTTACAATATTTTTTTGGATATCCTGTCCGAAGAACCCAGGTTTTGTTGCCGAACATTTCGGATACAGTTTTGTTGTTGGTCCGCTGAGCATCACTACACACTTCATTCACAGTCACAGTCTTTATTCACATAATTCACAGTCGAGGTTACTTTCAATAGAGATGGCTTCACAAATTATCGAAATACACGTTATTGGTACTTTGAAAATCTTTACGAAACTTATGAAACATGTGGCCCAAGTTTTCGGGAAATATTTGGTTTGGAATTATTAACTACCAACTTTTCCAGCCTTTTGTAATGGAGGATCGCTATAGAAGACGATATTTATCTTCCGAAGATTTGCCCCTTTTTTATGGATACTGTTCCTCTTGCATACATATAGATTGGAGATACGAATTCAGAAAATGGTTCCAAGACGCACTATCTCATTTTAATTCGCGAGAAATTATATTTTGAAATATTTAATTTAGCTAAACTTGTATAAGAAGTGTAGGTTACCTCTTCAGAGATATTTTCCCTAATAGCCTGTTTCTTTTTGTGGTCATCGACCGGTTTCGGGCGTTCACCCGATCATCAGGATGCTTTTTGTCAAACAGTGTGATCACATAGGCTTGGACAGAGCAAATTTAGTTCATACACATTAGTTGATACTGTGACGTAACGCCATAATGAATCTTATAATAACTATAATTGTACGGCAATTATTCTATAATATTCTATATATTCCATATAATACTAATGGAAAATAATAATATGAATTCTATAATTCTGAAGAAGAAAATGAATAATAATAATAATATGAATTCTATAATTCTGCAATGATTACAGAAAAAATAGTAGAGTGATAAAAGTGTGGTGTGGAGTTGGGGCGACTGATGAAAGCGAGCGGTAGTTGCTGGGATTGGGAGTGAGAAGAGGAAGACAGAAGTGAAGAGTTGGAAGGGCAGTGAGCCCTAGCGAGACCGAGCGTCGTACAACTGAAGTTTGACAATGGATACTGGACTTCTGCTAGACAGTTAGCTGCTAAAAATTATTATCAGCATATCTGGCACACCATCCATTATAAACTGGAGGAAAAATACGCTGAACACGATACAGGTACCGTGTGGTGTTTGTGTGGCGGTGGAAAGCTCCCCCTTCCCTTTATCATCATCTGCCAAGATTTTTGGGCAAAACTTTTAATGACCGCGGAAGAAATTAACATTACCCCGAACACTCTACTTACTCCGTAGTCTGTAATTGTGTATAATATAACTTAGTAGTAGTAATTAAGAGAGATTTTTTAACAGGTGAAGGATCCTTTTTTTTTTGTTATTTTAAGTTAATTACTTTTTCCTGGTTTAGTTAATATTTTCTTTGCATTTGATTAGCAATTTTTTTCTTTGTTATATCTTATCCGTAAAATTAAATGTTATTATATGCCTCATATGCCTTTTTCCTATGTTGCCCTATCCAATCCCCTAATCCACCGAATTAGCTATACTAGCGTACGCTTAGCAAGCTTAGCGTTATAAATTTGCTCTGTGCAAGTCGTATGTTATCACATTGTTTGTCAAAAAGCATCCTGATGATAGGCAAACGCCCGAAACCGATCGATGATCACAAAAAAGATGCAGGCTGTTGAAATGTATTTGGTGTGGTGTTGTTGTATGTTTGTAGTAGCACGAGCGGTTTTGTAAAAGGGCTTGTATGTATGTTTGAGATAGAAGTTTTAGTAATAATCAAGAAAGCACCACTGTTTTTAAAATAAATATATTATCTCTTAGTAAATTTAAGTATTATACAATATCACAACTATATCTTAATAAATCAGATGTTTATCTAGAATAAAGGCAAATCACTATTACTGGCACTGAGTTTAAAGAGCGATTCCTGAAGCAAGTGTTCTGGCTTTGGAAGCAGAATGTAGACTGTCCGAAGGAATGCCTTCCTTTACAAAACAGTTGGCCAAGTGGCACTGTATAAATTTAAAGGATTTTTGTGCCTTTGTTTCCCTAATAGCAATGACCCCAAATTACAGTACCTGACTCTTTTCACTACACTAAGATACATTTAAAATATTAACAAAATTAGATTTTTGATATTATAAAATATTCTAATCTATTTTTCAAAACTATTATTTTCTTTTATTTCTTTCTTCCACTACGCTGTTACGAAAATATCTCTGATGCTTTCCAGCTCTGTGAAACCAACCATAACGATCACCTCTTCCTTGGCCTTCGAGGTCAACATTATCTAAAACATTATTGCTTTCTTTGAAGTAGTAGATTTTATTACGAGAATAATTATGAATGCCACAGCAAACCTAAGAATTTCATGTGACATTTTAGAGTGAGCTGTTAGATTAGTTAGTATTTATACAAAGCAAAAGCTGTATTGCACTTGGATAAGATACCTAATTTTGCATATATTTGTACATAAACATATTTAATAAAATTCTGTTTAAAAACAAATTTTTTATTATTAATTAACTTTATATTTCAGCTGCTCTTCTTAGAATGGTTGTAGTTTATTATGATGTATTTTCAGATATATGTTTATTACATATTCCCGACTCTAAATGACTTCCTTCAACCATATGTTCTCAAGTTATGGTTCTCGAGTCATGGGACTCCGTATTGTATATATAAATATAAAATATTACATATATTAAAATATGTATATTAGAGAGAGAATGAATAATAAATTGAAGAGGATCGAATAGAGGACGCATAGTTGAACGCCTAGAAAGTGAATAAATCACATAATCAGAGAGTCTTTCATGTTTGCGCAATAATTATAAAGTAAACAATCTAGTTACGCAATAATAAATAATTATATACTATGGAAAAGTTTAGTAAGTTCAATGACTAATGAATAATTCATGAAACTAATTAATTTTCACTCATTTAAAATTTCCAATTATTATTAATTGCTTATATGAAGGAAAATTAATTGTAATTAATTTATTAATTGTAATAATTAATGTTGAACGTAACTAAGTTCTGTTTGGTGCACATAGTAATTAAAATTAGGTATACATTTATAAAAGAAAAATAAACATCCAAATATTTCATTTGTATACAAATTGTCATTCTAATTGAACTGGCTGATATTATCATACATCATTAAAATATTACTCGTATTTTACAGAGAAATGTTGACTAATTGTTATTTATTATTGGATATAATATATTTATTATATCAAATATAGCTTGATGAATAATTATTTTCCATCGAAGACACAAAATTCTGTTCTTAATTGTGAAGTGATGGCAAGAAGAAAGAAGACATAATTTTTAAATAATAAATAAATCTAAAAATTATAACTAGTGCTTCCAGCCAGCCGCTATCTGCAGGTCAAGAACCGCGGCAAAAACCCTTTCAAACAGGGGTCAATATACAGTCAAAAGAACCGCCGCAACACCTGGCCTGTATTTCCTTCATCCAAGGGTCAATGTACGCTCAAGAGGCCACCCGGCTACCCTCTGCCGCCACCCCGGACCGACCTCCCCGAGGTCAATATACTACGAGAGATGTCTTAGTGTGGCACGTACTTACACATCAGCCGATGCGTGAGTGATGCAAATATAAACGTCACTCCGCTGGAGGAGGGGAGCAGTATTCATCAGTTACCAACCAGTTACACATCAGTTATCAAGCAGTTAAGTTTCTCACACATCGCGAGCGCGTCCCTATTCAAGGTTTTAAACACTATTTCTTTAATATTTTTTAATCATTTCATAATTCTTATATTCATTTACAATAATTGTGCATCTTAGTTTATCTATTTCAAAACACTTTAAATTATTTGTTAAAATATAGTTTATTTTCATAATTCAGTAGTACGTATTTCGAATAACAATTCTCTGATCTCTCTAACTAACAACACTTACTCCTCACTTCAACTTCCGATACCGAGACACCTGATTCCAATACATTTATTGTCAAAATGTTATTAACACACCTTACTTACTTACCGAAAGAGCTAACTTCCTCCAATGTTGTTTTTCTAGTCTGGGTAATAGGAATCTCAGAAAATGAGGGGATCGTTAAGTAAACAAAATTAGGCTGATAATGAGATGTCGTTTCATTATCTCTCGCATTATATCGTATTATATCTCTCGCGTTATATGTGATCTCTCGCAGGCGATCACTTACTGGGAATCATGTTTTAAAAAGACTATACAGTGGGGCTCACATTTGAGACTCATTTTGTAGAGTCTGTGAGGTAGATACAGGAAGAAACATACATCTATTTTATAACAGACACCTTGGGTTATTAAAGTAATTGGGTTTAGAATCTTTGGTCGGAATGGATTTCTATAGGAGAGCTTAAGTTCTTTTTATATAATATTTTCTTCCGATTTCTATAGCTATAGATCTTAGATGGATTAGATTGAGGTCTTGACTTTTTTAGTCTAGACTTCACTTATTTTTCTTATTTTGTTTGGAATAGCTATGTGAGCCTAGATGGACTTCTATAGTATTCTACATATTCCATATAATACAGTTGGAAAATAATAATATGAATTCTATAATTCTGAAGAAGAATATTAAGCTTGAAATGATTACATAAAAAATAGTAGAGTGATAAAAGTGTATTGTGGAGTTGGGGCGACTGATGAAAGCGATCGGTAGTTGCTGGGGTGGAGAGTGAGAAGAGAAGGACAGAAGTGAAGAGTTGGAAGGGGGACCGAGCGTCCGTACTCTGCCTGACAAACTGGTGTTTGACAGAGCTTCTGCTATACAGTTAACTGCTAAAAAGTATTATAAGCATATTTGGCTCAACATTCTTTATAAACTGGAGGAAAAATACGCTGAACACAATACAGGTACCGTGTGGTGCTTGTGTGGCGATGGGAAGCTCCCCGTCCCCTTTATCATTATCTACGAAGATTTTTGGTAGCGTTGGGCTTGAATAATAAATAGAAATTAGTATTTTGCAATGAAGTCATTTGGAATGACAAATTTTTTCCAAAAATGACTATGTTGAAAATGGCTGTAGAAGTTTTGGCATCATGGAGAATTCCGGGATAAATATTTGAAATAAATGCAGTATACTTAAGTAATATATAAAATGCATGTAGTACAAGATGTGCACTTAGTATGGAGAATTAGGAGAAAATTCTCCCCCCCCAAAAAAATGAGAAATTTTTACTGTGTAATGTAATGGTGAGATGAGTGTATTTGTTGTAGCACGAGCGTTTTCCTGAAAGGGGCTTGTAAGTACGTTTGAGGAAAATATAGAAGTATAAGTATAATTAAGAACACACTGGTAGATTAAATTAAATATATTCTCTAAGATAAATTAAGTTACTTTGAATATCACAATAAATCTTATAATAATTTCTTATAACTTGATACTAGTATAGGATACTGGTCTGATGCTTTCACCTTGATTTCTAGCACAAGTCTGTCCTTAAAATATCTCTTCTCTTTGTTTCTTCAATTCCTCCCCTGTTAGGAGAAGGGGGTAGTAAAATGCCAGTAACTGGACTTCTTCTACCTGGCTGGCCCTTTTGCAAGGGTATATCACATATTTTAATAATTTTGATTTATTTATAAATTTATATATTTTAATGTTTTGCATCCATCACAACAGTAATGAGAAACTCTCAAGTTATGAGATTTAATTCAAACATGCAATTCTATTAATGCATATAATATAAGCGATAGAATTTGTAAATTATACCGAAGTGGTAGTTTAGAGAAACTCTTAATCGTTGCAGCTTTCCTAGAATCAAGGAAAATACAATTTGCCCTGAAAAATATTTCAAATAAAAATGTTAGATTTTTCTATCAAAGTGTCCAAATTTTTAAAAAGATTTAATATTTTAATATCAAGATTCAAAAGTGTGATGATGGGCTAGAATTTATGTAATGGATTCGCTATATCTAAGTAATTGCATTCATTAACTTCCACTGCATGTGACTGTTTTAATGTGATATTCGTGTAAGATTCCCGAAATGTTTGCATTCGACTTCCTCCGACCGTATGAAGTAGTTAACTTTAGGCAATATTGGGAATATTATGCGGAGGATCTCTAGTTACACAATTTTCTAATGAGCAACCTAGAAAGGGATTCCAAAGAAGTAACAACCATATGGACTACTGATACTCCTTAGACCTAAATCCACAATAAACGTATAGAACAAATCATTGATTTATAAAGCATTACATCTAACATATTTATTGAATAATATCCACACAATCCTTCCAGCTCAAATCTTTCGCTAAGTTGCCAATGTATCCTTCTATAATGGAAGTGAACTTAAAATTTAAAAAAAAATGTTAGGATGGTGGATTAGTTTGCTAGGTATGTCCAATGATAAACTCCCCAAAATATGTTTTAATAGGCTCCAAGAATTAATTGATAATCAAAATATTCCTTTGAATTGGATCTCCGAGTTGAGGTGCTATTTGACGATAATAGGAGAGGAAAGTTTGTACCAGTGTAGAAATGTTGATATTATTAATAATAGGTATAAAGATTTGTTAATTTCTTTTGAAAATAATTTAATCAGTAAGGATATCGACTCTGTTTGCAATGGTACATACAACTTGTATTACCGTAATATTTGTACATTCGGAATAAAGCAAGAATATTTATATTTTAATGTGAATATAAAAAAAAATAAGACTGGTGGCCCAATTACGTTTGGCATATAAAAAGAAGACATCATTATATATTGAGGGCAGAAAGTATGTGTTCTCGGACCATGCACCTATCCCAGTTTGTTTCAGGGATGAGATGGACACGGTAGCACATTTCTTATTTTCCTGCCCAATGTTTATTAGCCAAAGAAGTAAATATCTGAGGAACTATCTTGCTTTGGTTAATACATTAGAGGATTTTTTGCATATTAATGATGTCGGTAAAATAAATAATATTTATGCATTTTTTTATAAATGGCTTAAAAGTAAGAACTTTATTAATTTAAGCAGCGTCGATTAATAAGTCTATTTCTTTATTTTTGTAGCTGACACTTTTGTTTTGTTTGTGTTAGAAATGTAATATAATGTACCAACTCCTTATTGTACGAAATGTTCATCATTTTAAACAATAAATATATTGTCTATAATGGAAGTGAGGTGACAATTAGAGAGAATGAATTTAGAAATAAACTAGATGATATGATGAACACTGGTTAATAAAAGGAAACACACAAACTGCAAGGACTTAATAGTTAAATAGAAGTTAGGTAGCGAGAGAATAATAAAGAGACAGACTGGCTGAGTTATTAGAAGTAAATAGATAGGTTGCTGACTGGTTATACTGTTGTAAAACAGAGAGATCTGATACCTGCCTAGACCCAGGATGTATCTGGTCCTTCTTTCACACCGCTCTGGCATGACCATTTTGCCATGTTTCGCTCCAGTACTCAGCCTCCAGTATCGGTTATGTTCCCTCCGAGTCCAGTCTCTCAGAGCGCTCTTACCATACTTTTGGCCACCCCTAGAGCAGGTTCCGGTCCGAGGAAGGGAGCGTTCGCTCCCTCCCTGGCCAGTTGGTCGGCTATTTCGTTTCCTATGATCCCCTTATGCCCCGGCACCCATACTAGCCGAACTTTGTTGTGCCGGGCTAATGCCTCCAGGGAGTCTCTACACTCCCTGACCAAAGGGGAGGTTATTCTGAACGCCCGAAGAGCGTTCAGTGCAGCCTGGCTGTCCGAGAAGATGCATGTCTCTCTATTTCTAGAGTCCATACGCAGGTTCTCCTCAGCACAGATCTTTATTGCATACACTTCAGCCTGGAATACTGTGGAGTAACCCCCGAGAGGCCCCGCAATACGTACCTCCGGTTTGACCCCATAAATTTCGGCTCCAGTTCCGCAGGCCATTTGGACCCATCCGTAAACCAGGATCCCCCAATCCGGCCTCGTTTCTCCCAACTCTTAGCCCACTCCGACCGTGACGTTACTATCACTTGAAAGGGGAGCTCAAAGTGGAACGTTGGACAACTCACCTCCCCAGCCATCCTAAGGATAGGGCCAGGGTCTACCTTCTGGATGATGTCCAGGTGCTTGGCTAGGGAGCTTCTATGATTCCATTGGCCATTGCTCATTAGTCTGTACGCACTGGCTCTCGCCTCCGCCTGTATCAAAAGATGCAGAGGAGGCAACCCCAGCAGAACCTCTAATGCAGTCGTTGGGGCACTACAAAACGCCCCCGAAATCAGCATGCACGCCAGTCTCTGAACCCCAGAGAGGCTCTTCCTCGCGCCTTGCTGTTCCATTTTCGGCCGCCAAACCAGTGCCCCGTAGGTCAGGACGGTATGATGGTCCGTTTGTAGAGCCAGTGGGCCATTTTTGGGGAAAGTCCCCATGTTTTTCCACAAGCTCTGGTGACTCCACAGAGAGACTTTTTCGCCTTCTGTGTTACATACTGAAGATGTGCTCCCCAGGTGAGTTTGGCGTCCAACATGATCCCCAAATATGTCACCTGTCCACACTTTTTCGCCTTCTGTGTTACATACTGAAGATGTGCTCCCCAGGTGAGTTTGGCGTCCAACGTGATCCCCAAATATGTCACCTGTCCACACACATCTAGAGTTCTTCCGAAAAAGCTCAGTGTGCTGAAACAATTCACATTCCTTCTTCTGGTAAATGGAACCAAAGTGGTCTTGGAGGGGTTGACCATCAAGTCAACCCTTCCGCACCACCCTTCCGCCACTCGCAGGGCCTCCTGTAGTAACTCACTAACCACAGTTTCGTGTCTGCCCCTGACCACAACGACCACATCATCCGCATAGCCAAGGAGAGAACAACCCCTGCGATCAAGCTCCACAAGAAGTTCGTCTACAACCATGCACCACAAGAGAGGAGACAAAACCCCCCCTTGAGGGCATCCCCTTGTAGGCGTAGTTTCAAGCGTCTCCTCATAGAGACTAGCTAAGATCTTTCTAGTTCTGAGCACGCTGCCAATCCACCCGGTAATGGTCCGATTCACCCCGCGCCTTTCCAAAGCTAGTGTAATTGAGCTGTAGGTCGTGTTACTGAAGACACCCTCAATGTCCAGAAACACTCCCACAGCCAATGTTTCAAATAAATGCAGTTACATATATAATAATTTCAGCCTGGCTGGTTTCTGTCTTCACCTCAATTCGGTTGAACGCGCTGAGCTAACAATTCACTGACACAATTTGTCTATTTATATATTTATAAAAATTTATATATTTCTGATCATTAATTTATATAAATTTATATATTTATATATTGAACTATTCTTATATATATAAAATGCAGCTTTAATTAATTTTTAATAGAGTGCTGGCCACTTAACATGATTACCAATGGAATATGTTCACGGGAAACCATTTTCCAAGCAGCCACTAAATCATAATGTTATATTATTGCCCACATGGTACTCAATCACCAGATCAGACACCTCTAAATCACCTCACACGACCTCTTCCTTTTAACCTACTTAGATGTAATAGGAGTTCTCTCTAAGATTAACAGACTTATACATTTATTTAGTCATTAATCGATCAAACCTCCTTCCTGTGATCTTCAGCCAGCATTATCTATGTAAAATAATAAAAATATAGTATTTGTTTAGTACAAAATATTTGTATAAATAATCTTCTTATAAAAAGCTAAAAAATTGGTGAATTTAGAAAAAAAATATATTCCCTATGTTCTACTTAGTTAATATCTCTACGTTTTCCAAAAAGAAACGTGAGAAAAACGCTTGAGACCTTTGAAATATTATAATTTATTTCTCCACACATTTAGTAATAATTGATTATTGAATATTTTGGATTTTTTATTATTATAATATTGTTTTAATTTATGCAGATGTTTCCTAATCCTTCAATTTGTACTGGTTACTACAGATTCCAGAGAGATGGAAACACATGAAATCTTTTAATAAAACATGGAATATTAATCAGCATGCAAATTTTATGAGCGTTTTTATTGCATGAATGTTCTAAGTTATTAGTATTTTATTAGTTAATAACAATTTTACTAAAGTGAATAGTTGCAGTGTATTCAGCTTAATTAGTGACGTATTACAAACTGGTTAGGGGAAGAAATAGTTGTACCATCTACTAGTGAAATAAGTTGCTATTCTTTTGACGTTAGATTATAAGATGTTATTGGATTTCATCAAGACGCTTTCTTCTGGATTAAAAATTCAAGTCCTACTGTTAGCTAAGAACTATCCTTAGCATCATTGTATTTCTGTTATGGACAACTAGAAGTTTAGAAAAGATGTCAAATTTGAAGAATATTTAGGCAATTATTATTATATTAACTGTAGAAGGAGCTAGATTAGCTAAGAGATAGCGCACTGGACTGGTAAAGCGGCTCGTTGTCTATAACGAGAGAACAATGCCTGAAGGCCGGTAGTGCAGTGAGAAGGCTCCGGCCGCCAATGACCTCAAATGTTGGAAGTCATTTTCCTTTTAGCAAAAATCGTCTTTTTTTTATTTTAATGGTTTAAAATATTAACCATGTTATATATATATGACTTTTAAATGGCCAGTTTTAGCCATCAGCCTCTACATCACTCCGTTCGTATTGAAGAGATTGATTTTTTTCCCTTTAGTCCCACCTCTTCGTCTCATACAATATATACATATTATACCTTTTATAGTTCTCAAGGTTTTTTTTTTTTTACGCAGTATCTAGGCTTTAAATTCCGGGTATTTCCTTTCTAGCTGCGCTTGTTTACGTCTTAGACAAGCGGTTCCTTATTCTCGAGCGGTTTTCTATTTATCTTCCCCACCTTGGACAGATTCATTTTTGCCACAATAGTATTCAGCTTATATTATTCCAAAATCAGTTTGCCCTTTCATGCGTTCATTTCGCATTATCATTCTGCATTTCTGACTTTCCAACCTTTTACTTAACTTCACCAGCTTCTTCTATTTCTTCATCAAATTCATTCTTAATTAGCTCTTGGTTTGTAATTTCTTTTAATTATTCCTTTTTTTTTTTTTGCTTCAATACTTTCACTTTCTCACACTTTCATTTTTTCTTTTAATTTCAGTTTCCTCAGTTTTTCCTCTGTTTCCACTAACCTCAGCTTCACCCTTAAACATCATCAACTTGGACCCGTTGAATTCGAAAATTTTGCAAATTAGATAGATAAAATTCTGTGTAATGGGTTCAGATGTCTTGGTGAGGTGTTGTGATGCGATGAATAGTTGGGAGTTAGTTAGAGATTTTAGAGAGTTGTTATTCGGAATATGAATTACGAATTAACAAAAATAGATATATATGTATATTTTAACAATAATTTAAACGTTTGAAAAAGATAAACTATCAATTAATTTAAAATGATGTAAATTGTACTTAGAATGCACCAACTATAATTATGATAAATTAAATATAGGGTAATACTTAGATAGGACGCGCTCGAGTATGAATTATGGTCTCTGGGGATTTTGATGTACGCTGATAAATACTGAAGAATCTGCCTGCACTTCCTGTAGAGAGACCTTATATTGCCATCACCACACATTGACAAGTCTTGTAATTACGGGTCACACTCAAACATCTCTTGCCGTGTGTTGACCCTAGGTCTTGAACAGGTCGGTGAACAGGTGTGGCGACAGGTGATGGCAGTTATCAAAAGACTGTAGCCAGGTGGTCTTTTGAGTGATTTGTTGATCCTTGTATATTGACCGTATAATGACCCTTTTGAAAGCGGTGTGTGTTTGGCGGTTTGGCGGTCCCTTTGACCGTGCACTGACCGCGGCACTTGAGCTGAAAACTAGCGTCTGACTGGCACCACTAGTTATAATTTTTATAATTAAAAATTATATATTTTCTTCTTGTTATCACTCCTTCTTGTTATCACATTACATCTGTATTTATGCCAAATTACATATTACAGGTGAGATTACAAGTGATATTACTATTATTATTTTTAAAGTATAATAGTTACAAAAAATATGAATAAAACATAAGTAAATAAAACACCAATTGCAATCCATTCCACTCATTATAAATATACGAGTACCACTCGTATATACGCATACTACTCGTTGATTATAAAAGACCTGATCTTTAAAATCTCAATCATAAATTTGTACAATTTTTCCAATTGGTATTTAGATTTTATCACTAGCAAGGTTGACAAATCAGCACTTTGTGAGAGAAAAGGTTGCAAATGATACCTTCTAACCGCGTTGTACACTGGACATTGGAGTATCATTGTTCCATGTATTCGGGCTCATTCAAGTTACAAACGGTGCAGGGTTCATTACTATTAATTAAATGTGATCCACAATGTTTACTCCAGAGTTTGATTACCTTATCAGACGAAATTCTTAATTGACTAACCAGCCTTATTTTATCTATGTAACTATCATAGCATAAATATTGCTCCATGACACCTAACTGACTAATATTTCTATAAATAATCGAGAAACTTGAATTAATAGCTTTTTGTATATCGAGAGATATCAAATGATTTCTCCATTTCTCTAATAAATCTGGTAGTTTCTTTGTAATATGTCCAGCATCGTTACAATAGACAATATCATTTTCACCAATAACACTGAGACAAACTCGCAACTGTGAGAACAAATTCCATTCTATATTTCTCTATTCACATTGCTGTCCAAGAACCTTCAACCTATTATAACACAATTTTGGAATTCTTTTCTCATTCATATTAACTAGTCTGATCCAATAAGGACAAATATTTTTTAAACACTACAACACTCAATGGAGCCCGCCCAGTTTCCAAACGCACCATATAATCAGGGGTGTTTCTTGGCCAACAAAATAGCTGCTTAAATTATCTAACTTGAGCTCTTTCTATTGCATTAAGATATTTTAAAGCCCAGATTTCTGATCCATAAAGCAGTGAAGCCGAAACAATAGAATCAAAAAGTTTGATTTTCGGCTCCCAAGACTGGCATTTGCTTTTAACCAAAATGCTAATTATTTTTCCCACAAAGTGGAAGAGACTTATGTGGAAAGTATTCAGCAGTAACCTTATATTTAAATTTTGCAAATTATATTGTTTATTGTTTCTACCCAAATTTTTGCCCTCAAAGGGGTATCTGTTTCATGCAGTCACTTGGATAGTAGCGACCCCACGGAGATTACTCCATGCACTTCGTCAGAACAATACACAATACACTTAAACTACATACACAGTACTCAAACTAGGGTCTTTGTCTCTGGTTAATGGCTTAAGCCAAGGGAGAAGAATGGGATTAGCACAGGGGTAGCGCGCCTGACTAGCAACGCGGAAGTTTCGGGTTCGAATCCTGCATGCTGTTCTTAGATTTTCTCTTCCTAGGAGCCTCTACAGCTTACTGCCCGATGTAACTATCCCTCTTTCCCTTTCCCTCACGGTACTAGGGGTACTTTAAAGACCGTTCCTACTCCTTATGGGGTATACCAGCCCCCCCGTGCAAGCACGGAGTCGTTTTACAAGAGAAGGATGTCACCACCAAGGAGAGGCTGTAGTGCAAGGCCAGTGATGGGCAGTGTTGTTTGTAGCTAGAGAACTGCTTGGAATGCTGACAGTGCACTGAGAAGGCTTCGAAGCCTGTACAATAGATCTTTCAGGTCGCAGTGCAATAATCTCCTACAACAATCTACAAACAAATTTTTGTTTGTTTTTTAAATTTTGCATCTGTAAACTTTTTTGCTGAAATGTTTAAAACATATTATGTGAAATAATATTTAAATTAGTCTATGTATAAAAAGTATTTCCACATTTAAAGAACCAAAACAATTCGTTTTTACATTCACTATAACAAAAGACTTATTAAACAAACCTGGTCAACAACTTATAAAGTGTATCACAATTCAAGAACGCATTAACCAAAACACCGTATTATAAAAACTCAAAGTACACACTCTCTTACATGCAACTAATTTAACACCCAATCAATACAAGAAAGTCCTATTTTTACGACACCAACTTTTTATTTTATTGTTCAAAATTGTTCTAAGTAAACAATTTTGCCAACTTGCTAGAATATAATATAAATAAGGGCATATTAAGTTTGTTTGAAAAAATGCCGGATTGAAATTTTGAAAATAGGGCGTAATTTAAATTTAATTTATTTAAAACTCTATTTTTTTGAACTGCATGAACTATTTGATTATTTGTTTTTTAATCATTTTTTTTGAAGAAAAACTTTATTTAATCGCTGGTCTAATAATTAGGCCTAATCTCTCAACTACCATTTCCAGTATAGCGTACGATTCAACAACCTTTATAATAATAATTAAATTATGTTGTTTAATAAAATATTTAGTGAAGATTCTAATTTAGAATACACATTTCATTTAGAATATTTCAGTATTAAATTCAGTGTGCCTTACAAAAAAAATAGTCTTTTTTTTTTTCTTTTTTTTTTTAAGAATGTGATCTATTTGATGGGCACAGTATAAACACTATAAAATGTAAAAATGGAGATATTTAAAACTTTTCCTTTTTAGTTATTATAAAGCGGATAGACAGGAGAATGTTGAAGCTACTAACATCAGTTTAATGTGTCTCCACTAAAGAATGGTTTTTATCAGCTTTTCGCTATATTCTCTAATCCAATACTTTACTATAGATTTTTGGCCAAGTTTTTATAGTAACCTTATCTTTGAAGTGTCTTTTCAGTACATTGTACGATTCTATCACTTGAATAACATTACTATAACTATAAATTGATTTTTCCAAAAAAAAAAAAAAAAAATACCAAGTCATATGTGTATTGTAATATATTTAGGGATATATGATATAATTTAAAATTTAGGGCATTCTTCGTTGAATGTCTTTAATTTATCGAGCACGTTTTCAAGAAATAATATGGCTACAATAAAATATTCCCCGAAAGAGTTGAAAAAAATGATTGAGGACATGTATCATACTGAGAAACACTTTGGCCTTTGATGAGTTATCAAATTAGGGTCATCCAACGATAACTTCAGAAATGAAATATAAAAATTATGTTTTGCATAGAAAAAAAAAAAAAATTGCAGTGAAATTTGTAATATTTTTCTTCATTTTTTTGTAATTTACATCTGTATATAAATACAATAGTAAATGTGCGGAAAAATACAAATCACCAGAGTCATTTGTGTGGAGAACTCACCCAGCGATGAGACTCCATAAAAAAAACAAATCAACATATGGCTTTACTTAGTTAATAACTTAGTTATTCATTAGAGAGTTTCGAGGCCAGTGGCATTTCAATCGTCTGGGAGGATTATCTGGAAGAGTAGAGGAACTTAGCTGGCGCACTAAAGGATTAGGATGAGCAGAGAGGGATAGATGGAACTATTTGTATTTGGATTTAGCAACTTCGTTTATGTAAGGAATATTGAGGTCTTGATGTAGGGTGAGATTGATACACAGAAGTGGGCATTGACAATTTATCTGAGGATTTTGGATTGGAATGACTGGATTCGGCGGGAATTGGAATTTTTGGTTGAACCCCATAGTTTAATATGCGTAGAATAATACCAGGTAAATCAGTCTTTTATATTGTAGAGATGGTTTAGATCGTCTGCCGAGTAGTAGTGATAATAGTTTAAATCGTCTGTTGTGGTCTTGTCTTTTTTTAGTCGTGTATTGGGGTTCCAGGTGAGCCGTTTGTCGATGTCTAACGCTAAGTAGCGTACGTAGTCAGCAGTTGGAAGAGAAATACCATTAAAATATAGAGGGGCAATGTAGTCCGTCTTAATGTAAAAGTAGTGTACTGGCATTTTGTCTCGTTAATTTTTATTTGCCATTTTTTGCAACAGGTTTCCAGTGATTTATAAATGGCTTTGAAGATTTCTAAATGCGAATACGGGATCGTTATGCGCGGAGAGGATGGCAGTGTCATCTGCAAAAGTAGAGAGCAGTGTATGAAGAGAAGTGGGGATGTCAACAGTGTATATAGCTTAGAGAAGAGGACCGAGAATGCTCCCTTGCGGGCATTCCAGCTTCATTAAAATTTATCATTAAAAATAAATTGTTAATGGATTTTGAAATTTTAACTTCTAAATAAATAAATGCATTATTCCTTGCGTAATATATGAAGCTCAGACATGAGTGTTGGTGAAAAAGAATTTGTAACTCTCAGAGTATTTCAAAGAGATATGAAGATTTTCTTAGCGTAAACTGAAAGGAAAAAAAAAATTGAAATGAAGAGTTAAGGAAGAATTATAAATGAAGAGTCAAGTGGAGGATGTTATAGCTGTAGCTAAAAAGTTGAAGTGGAAATGGATCCATCATAGCAGGATTAGGAGATCGTTAGACGAGATTAGACTGACAACCTCTTGAAGATTTCAGAAATAGAGGCCACTGAGGCGGAGAGATAAGTTAATTCAACAAGCAGGGGATGTTAGGGCTGCATAGATACATCAAGAAATAAGTAAAATAAATAAATAAATAAATTGTTTGTATTAAAAAAAATGTTTTTTTGTTGCACCTAAGTTAATTAATTTTTATTTTCATTTAATTAAATAAAGAATGGATTTTATTTATAAATTAAGTTATAAAGGAAACAAACATAGAAGTATATAATATATTATCGTTATTATATTATGTATTTAATTATTAGAGTTTTTATTTATTTATGTTTTAAAGGTAACTTTTATCTGTGTTATCTATTCCCATGGGAAAATATAGTTTTCCCGCTACTGTGAGAATTTCATGGGGGAGATACTGGTGTGTAGAATGGATGAAATTCTTACAACTTGTTGGCATGAAATATTGATTTATGAATTCTCCACTAGTGTATATATAACTGGGAGTTCAACTCTTCTATCCCATGGGATCACAACTAGTATAACAATTAAATGGATGAGATTTAATTATTGATGTTTATTATTGTTCAGATATACAGAATTAACTTTTAGTTGTTTTTTTTTTCAATCAAACATAATTGTCAAAGTAAATTCACCATATATCCAACCACCAAACCAACAAGTATGAGTGTAACAGAAACATTACGTTGAATTGAACTTTCTAGACGAACTTAGCACTGACGATGGATGAAAACCCGAAACCGGTCAGGAACAAATGGAATATGCATGCTACGTAGAATTTTTCATTTGTAAGATGTGTGATATGTGTAACTCTAGGAGAAATGATAAATATTATTATGATATTTATGTTAAATATAAATTAACAAAAATTACATTTTTGTGTAAGGTGAAATTTGGGGTTTTTGAAGGTTGGGTGAAAACAATAGGGAACAGTTATGAAGGTAGAATACCTTCAGTTACAGTAAAAGGAATTTCCCTTCCTATCACTCTTCAGTGGAGGGAGGGATTATATAAATCTAGGGCCAGAAATAGTGAGGGATCAAATTTGTAGTGATGAGAAATCTGTGTATAGGACAAAGCAGTGCAATCCGGAAATGTATAATAGTGACATGGTGCAAACCCAACCTTCAACAAATTTTTATATGTAAGTCTTATTATGAATTAATCCCTCTAATTTTGGTTTTATCTTAAGACAAGATTTGATACTAACTTATTAACTTATTTTGTTATTATTAAATATATACATGATAATAATGAGCTATGTATGATTTATTTCACATCCTCTCCTAGTTCAGGTGAACTCAGACCTCACGAGATCCCTTTAGAGAAGATTTACATTATAAATTCTAATTATTTAATTATTAATTAAATTTACCCCTCAATAAATAATATTACAGATGAAACAAAATTCATTTCCAGCATCCTCGCTGCTTTACTAGTGAAGTATAATTCCATCATAGATAATTATTATACAATGGCTTATATATGTTAAAATCCTCGACACTTTTTGACGTCCTCTATAGCTACATCCGATAGAAGAACATGCTAAATATCAAATTTACTTTTTTCGTCTTCAAATCAATGAAAATATATATGTGCCGCTGATTTTATTTCTCTTCCCGTGTCGAACATGAATTAATAATGTAAGAGTACTCAAGATATTGTGAGTAAGAATGAAGATTCGGAAACAACACTGATATCCTGAGTAACAAAAAAAGATTTTAGCTGGATTCAGTGTGGTATTGTCATAATTAGATTATGCGAGACGTGGTTGTGAATCAAATTCCTTACGATCTATAAGTCCTTTAAGTATTTTTGTGCAATATCTGTATATTTATAAAAATAAGGAAGTGAATGTAAAATAATGGCAGAGGAAAACAAATCAGATCAAATTGGTATCTCTCTCATTACAGCAAAAAGATGTTTTTTCTTTTGCTGCTAAATTTCCATTTTTTTAACCAATTTTTGAAACTATGTTCACCTTTTAATAATTCTATTAACCACGGAAAACTACTTTTTACAGATGGCCTTTTTGTGTGAGTGGACGGATAGGTAATTCTAAAACCAACAAACGAAACAAGTTCTAGCTAGAAATTCTTTTTGATTATAGTTGTAGTGGATGTTTTTAGAGGCGTTAGATAGAAGAGATACTTTAGTTAAGATAAGTTAGACTTATTGATTTAGTTAGACTAAGATAATTTAGACTAAGAGTATGGTAGCGTGAGAAGAGAGTGACAGCGTGACTGGCAGAGTGAAGGTGTGAGTACGAAGTCGTTGAATGTTGAAGGTTGATTGTTGAAAGTTGAAAGAATTAGAGAGAGAAGAGTTGCCTTTCAAGCGAAAGTCTACTTCTCCTTCTCTCCTTGACTTCTCCCAGCAATATCATCAGATGCAGTCCTTAGATTGCTCTCTCAAGGCATGAGATAGGGAGACATGTCACGCCTGTGTGTATTTTTTTCTTTGTCAGTATCGTATAATGTGGCAGCAGACAATAAGGACATTAGAAATAAGGCAATAACAGACAAAATGTCTAACGAAATCATGGAAGAAATAAGAGTATTACGAAATGGTAATGCAAAATGTATGGGACAACACAGATTTCCTAGAATGTGGTGTTGGTGTGGACCGTGGAATTGTAAACCTAACGCCAAGTGGATTGAAATGATCATAGAAAGCACCTAATATTTATTGAATCGATACAGAAAACGGGATGGATTCAAGGAAAAGTTTTGGAGTGAATCTCAGCATTGAAAATAAACTTATAAAAAAATGGTTGTTTTAGAAATGCGTGAAAAAATGTAAAAAGAATATTATTTTGTTTTTGCTGTAACTTTAGCGTATTAGCACAATAGACCTGATCAAGGTCGCGCAGTGCGTTGGCCCCCCCCCCCGATCAAAAAAAAAAAAAAACTTTAGCGTATAATTCTCTTTGGAGTCATTTTCCTGGCATACTCCGACGATTTTTTTCTTCTTCAGGGATTTATCGCTGAAGTGTTTCCTTTTTATTCAGTATAAACCTACTACTTTCTTTTTTTTTCTAGAATTTTTCCTCAAACTTGAGGTTTCCTTAGACAAATTATCCTACTGTAAATACCAAAACATACATACAACATAAACTCACTATATACAACATATATTTTATACTTTACTTACATACTGTTACTGTAAATATCTTATGTAACTCTACCAAACCTATATGCACTATGTCATATACACATTTTTCAAAACCAGACTTACAATCTTACATTAAAAAATAAACAAATAAATAAAAATTAAACACTAAAAATAACCTATCAACAATGTAGAGTGTACTGCAGGAATTATAGTTTTCAATATATACAGTCAATACTAGTTCTCTATTTCAGCCTATCCATCGCGTCTTGCTCCCCCAGCCTTCGTCCAGCCATGATCTCTTCGATGCCATTTTGCCAGTTGTTCCTAGACCTGCCTCTTTTCCGGACACCTGGCGGGTTCTGTTGCATTATACTCTTTGGCATTCTACTTTCTGGCATTCTTATCAGGTGGCCGAACCATATCAATTTATTCTTTTCTATTTCTTCTATTTTCTGTGCTCTGCTTCTCCACTATTCTCCTTATATCCCCACATTCCTCTTCCTCTCTCTGCGGGATATTCTCGCGGAACGCCTCCAGAAATCCATTTCAGTCGCCTCTATCTTTTTCTGCATTTTCTTGCTGACTGTCCATGTTTCTGATGCATACAGAAGATGCGTTGAACTATCGCTGTATAAAAATGTGCCTCTTAGTACTGATCTGGACATTGTTACTCCATAAGACATAATTTAGCATTCCTATCGCCTTTCTTGCGCTTGTCATCCTCTTTTCTATATCCATTTCGGATGTTCCGTCCACTTGTAGATAGGAACCCAAGTATTAAAAACGGCTTACTTTATTTAATTTTCGGCCATCAATTTCATATTCATTCTGACGGGGATGGAGTTATGAATTCAGATTTTTCAGTATTTATTTCTAATCCCCACTTTCTGTATTCTTCTGCAAACTTTCTGACCATAATCTGATATTCGCAGACGACCAAGTCCTGATCGCAAATGATGGAGAGGACATCAATTATCATCGATAAAATATTAACAGAACTATTATTTGTTAATCAAACAAATTTACATTGATCCCTTTGTAAACTGATTAAAATGGCAAATCCTAGGTAAAAAAAAAAAAAACTTCGGGCTGAAGGGTGAGGACTTGACAGCCGACGATTTTTATGGGGGGGGGGGGGGGGGGGGGGGAGTAAGCATGCCACGGTTGCCACCGTCATTTAGCTCTGATCTTCGCATCAAAATCCTAGCTCAAAACTACCCAATAATTTGTCTTTAACGGATGGTACTTTAATCAATTAAGAATAGAAAATTATTATATTATTTTTGCCAATTACTTTTTTACAATATTATTTCTAGGACGCATAAAAGACATATTTCGGCAAAAACTCCATAAAGTATAATCAAAATTTTAAATATATTAACTCCTTATAGTGAGTTCGGCTGCTATTATTCGTTTATATCATATCTTCATCAATCATCACGACAATTCTACATATGTCTCGTGTGTTGTATGGTACCAGTTAGCAGTTTTCTCACTCTTCATCTCTTTACATCGTATCAATAGCCATGTTCGTTAAAAGGGTGCCCTTTCGTTAAAAGGGTGTCAAAATTAGTCAATAAGTTCTTGTAACTCTATTAATATCTGCAAGACAAATTTAAAAAATACTGATGATTAATAATAATAATAAAAATCTATTAAAAAGAAAAGTGTTAATTAATAACTGAAAAATATTAATGAAGCTTGTAACTAAACGCTGATTTAATTATGTAAGTTTTAATGATGTTATCTTTAATTTCTGTTTGTTAGCTAAATTAAAAAAAAAAAAAAAATATACAGAATAAATCAATTTCAGTATTTGACCTCTCATCTACTTTTATTCTTATTTTATTTTATTTTTTCCTTAACACTAGACATATTTTTACGTGATGTCTTGATTTATTTGGAAAATTTTGCAGTTGTACCAACAAAACATATATGCCGAATGAATAACAATTTTATATTCAATGCAAATATATTCTGACGTATTCACTTATTGAAATGAAGCGACAGAAGGAAAGTAACTTTAGGAAATACATAGATAAATATTTATTTTCATTTTATGTATTTTGTTGTTATAGAAACAGTTTGTTTCGTGATTTATTTTTTTTTTTTATATAAATTTTTTATTATATTTTTACTTCTTTTCTTTATTATAAGATAGAGAGAGAAGCATTGTAATCTTGCGACTGGCGGCCCTCTCTGAATTTAATATGATCTGAGTTTCTTTAATTTCAAAAGCCTGTAGTTCGAAAATGTGCACAGAAGTTTTCTAATATGAGGGGTCATTAGAAAGTTTTGAGATTTAAAAGAAAACGGGTTGCCTCAGGGCATACATGACAAACGCAAACGCATAGGAGCCCCCCTCGCACCGACAAATAAACGAAGAACGTAGAAAAAGGAAATTAACAATAAGTCATAACAAGTGCAAAAATAAACAGTACCTTGTCCGTGTTTCCCAAGGCTATTTTACCATTTAGTTCATATTAATTTTAACTTATATTTCTAAATAAATCTTATGATAAATATAAATTACTAGCTAAACCCGGCCTCAGTCTGATTTTAATTATTAGGGAAGTAAATAGAAGTATGGATAGTTAACATAGATTCAGCAAGAAAACACATCATTCAATTTAATACCCTACTTTGCGTTGCTGTGATCTGAAAGGAAAGAAAGAAAAAAATGTTTTTAACTGAAAGAATAGTTTTAAGAGCTGAATACGCTGTTCTACCTCATTCCTTCAACGTAGCAGCATTATCTGAAGAAGCAAGTGCTAACACAATATTAGCCATTTGAAAGGATTTTAGCCAGGATTAAGGAAATTAAGAACGTTTTTCCAGTTCCACCTGGAGCGTCCAAAAAGTAAATCCATCGGATTGGTTGGTCACAGCTTGCATCAAATGCTATCTTTTGTTCTTGAAGGAGTTTCAGTGTATTTTCTTATATGAATAGCTGTAAGTCATTTCTGGTGTATGATTGCACTCTGAGCAGTTCTCTCTCGAATGTTGCATTGATCGACCTATTCGGCACTGTTACTCTCAATAGTGCCAACACTTGCCACACATTGCAAGACAAAGATCCCCAATGAAGATTAGCGCTTCATTGTATATTTCTTCTGTGAAATCCAAGCCAAGATTGCGTTTCTTGACGTATTCTGTGCAGAATATTTTGCAGAGACCGCGCCACGATCGCAAAGCGTCTGCGTCTGTCTATTTCTGCCAAATTCACGAAACGCTCGGAATTTCCGTGGGAACTTCGGAATAAAAGTATATATAAACACTTATATAGAAATGTAACGTTGTAAAAATTTCAAGTCAATCCATCGACTACTTTTCTAGTTTTGCGGCCACAAACATACGGATGCTGAATTTTTATATATATAGATTAATAATTAGTTTCAAATTAAAAGTTTAACTGAAAGAATGTTTTTAAGAGCTGAATGTGCTGTTCTACCTCCTTCCATCAACGTAGCAGCATTACCTCTTTCTATCTTTTATGATTGTTTTCGGAAATAATTTCACCAAGATCACATACAGAAAGTAAGAAATGTTTGGAAATTGAAAACAACATTTTTGATCGACCTTATTCAAACAAAAAACAAAAATTTCCAAATTTTAAATACATTTAATTGGATCATTTTATGTTTACTTCGATCCAGCTCTAGTCTGACATCAAGTGTTTATTTTTTAACCAATAAGAATATATCAGTGCAAACTGTATTATTACTTGATTATGTTAATTGGGTCCGCAATGCTGGTATAACATCTGCTATTTTATCCGTTCTGTAGCATGCATATTTCTTCTTTCTTGACTGGTTTCTATTTTCATCCATTGTCAGAGCAAATTTATCAACTTTTTTGCAGAGAGTTCAATTCAACGCAATTTTTCTGTTACACTCGGACACTTGTTGGTTTGTTGATTTTTGCATGAATGGGAAGGAGTTTATAAGGTTATGTTACTATGTGTGTGTGTGTGTGTGTGTGTGTTTAATGACAAAATGGAATTATTATCTATGCTTTAACTTAGTATTATTGTCTTTCTTCAAACATTATCTATTCTTATTAATATAGTATACTCCTGAAATTTCTTATCCCCCCCCCCCCACTAATAAAATGACTTGACAAGCACTGAGCATACTTAACATCACTATTAAAATTTAGTTATAAAATATTCCTTCAATACATGCTATTTATTATACACTATTTTCTAATGTTTAATCATAATTTATAATAATTCCATTTTGTCATTAAACATATACACACATGGTAACATAACCTTATAACCTCCCGCACTTACATGCAATTAACAATACAAGTGTCGCGTGTAATAGAAACTATGCGTTGAAGTGAACTTTCTACATGAAATTGATAAATTTGCTCTGAGATGGATGAAAATCTGAAACCGGTCAGGAATATAAGAAATATGCATGCTACGATGGATAAGATACCAGATATATTATTACTTATTTATTTTCCTAAGTTTTTTTATTATAGGTGAATTATATTATTGAAATAGAGGTGAGTTATCGCCTGCTTAATCGGGCTTTTAATACCTAGCTTTTAGTTCGTTATGGATGTGCACAGCAATTCTGTAAGATTCAATAAAATTCAATAATAAAGAGTTTTCGTACTCGGCAGAGCAAGGCACAACGAGATCTGGAATGGAAAACCCAAGCTGTTTCTTTCAATAAGAGTGTAGGTACTAAAGCAGATCAATTTCATATACGAGGCATGTCCAGTAAGTAAGTGTAATGAATTTTTGTAGGTTACAAACATTTTTATTTGAACAAAAAAATTACCTGGTTACATTAGTACATATGTAAGCTATTTTTCGACATAGTCACCAGGTGGTGAACCTCTCAATGCAGGTGGTGAACCAGGATATTAATTTTTTGATGGCTTCCTCGAAGTAGTTTCCCGCCAACCCCTTCGTCCACTTCACCACCTCCCCTTCACCTCCTCGTCGGTTGAAAACCTTTTTCCACCCATGTGCAGCTTCAGGGAGGTAAAGAGATAGTAATCTGAAGGTGCTAGGTCAAGCGAATGCGCGGGATAGTTCAGGAAATCCCATTTAAACGAGGCAAGCAGTTCCTTCGTGGCGTTGGCCGTGTGTTGTCTGGCATTGTCGTGCAGCAGGCAGACTCCCTTTGTCAGCATGGATTCTCCTTTTGTTCTGAATCGCCCTCCGCAATTTTTTTAGGGTCTCACAGTATCTTGCAGAGTTGATGGTCTCCCCTTGAGGCATATATTCAATTAAAATTATGCCTTGACAGACCCAAAACACGGATGCCATGATTTTCTTGGCTGGAATTGTGGTTTTGAACTTTTTGGCGGAGGGTCAAGAGGTGTGACGCCACTGTTGAGAGTGCCTTTTGGTTTCAGGTGCACCCAAGTTTCATCTCCAGTAATGATGGAGCGGAGAAATTCATCTCCATGGAGTTTGTAGCGTCTCAAAACTCTTGTATTTCACATTTGGCGGGAGATTTGATTGACATTTTTCACGAAACGTATTGTCGCGTCGACAGTTGTCAACGTACTGACTTCAAACCGGTCTCGTTGCGGAGGGGAGGAATCAGGCTACACGACAGTGTAGCCAACATGTCGAAAACAAAATCCCTCCGGCCGTGAGAGCCTCCATTACACTTACTTACTGGACATGCCTCGTATATGCTTCATAATAGCCCAGTCTTTCTTATCTGACTTTTCATACAGTCTACTCAAATCTCCATGATTACTAAATTGTTTATACCTGATGAAAGATATATTTGTTAGTTGCATTGTTCATATAAACAAAAAGCACTGCCATGTTACTCAATCGTATAAATTGACTCGACTAATATATTACCATGAATACACTAAAATTGTTGGAATCATGTTTAAATTTATAATAATATCGCATCGATTATAATAGAGTTTAATCATGCACACACCACATGTTTCATAACACTGATTTCTCCATGCATATCAATTAATCGTTGATTAATGGATGACTGTGCTGTATTAAATTAATTAACAATATCGGTTAATACCTCATACTAGAAGCTAATAATGCAGCATTCTTTTCATAAAACAAAAATTTAATATACTCTTAAGTAATATCTGGATGGTTGTTTGTGGTTTTAATCGATTTTAAAAAATTCTTGTTATTTTTGCTGTATTTATTTCAGATAAACTTAGCCAGAAGGAAAGTATGCCATTAAATAATGTTTAAATATAAAATAATAATAATAATGTGTTATTGTTACATTACTTTTCATTAACTATTTATAATATTACATTTAGAATGTATTTTAATTTGACTTAATTTTAGCAGTTAATTATTAATAACAAAAATATTAAATAATTAATATGTTCAGATCATTTAATATTTTAGAGATATTTATAAAATTAATATAAACTGTTATAAGAAACAAGTTTCATTTATTTTATTATGATTAATCCGTAACACGCTTTCGATGATGTAATGGGATCGGAATTATTATAGATTCATAGGATTCGAAGAGCGGGGAAACACAAAAATAAATAAAAAAAATCTGATGTGAAACACTCACACAACTTTTTCTTACTCCAGTTCTCCAAATTATAATTGACAGCTTTTATAGTTTGTGTACCAACTTTAATGAGATTCGTCGAAAACTGAAAACACTATTCAGTAAAAGCGCACTTCCGGTTTACTAATTTTCTTGAAACTCGGAATTTTGGCCATGTATTTATTTCTAATTAATTTTGTTTGGATGATACAATTGTATAATCAACTGTGATAGCATCAGAGATATTTTCCGTGGTAGTCTGCTTCATTTTGTGGTCATCGACCGGTTTCGGGCGTTCGCCCATCTTCAGGATGCGTTTTTCAGACAGTTTACTAGTAGACTTAGTTTACACACTCCGTGAAAAGTCTGTGTTGTCACACTGTCTGAAAAACGCATCCTGAAGATGGGCGAACGCCCGAAACCGGTCGATGACCACAAAATGAAGCAGGCTACTACGGAAAATGTCTCTGATGCTTTCCAGCTCTGCGGAACCAATCACCACAACAACTGTGATAGTACTTTAGAGAAAAATATAACCCCACCCCTCTCTTAAAAGTGCCCTTAAATAAATTTTTCCAGAGAAATGTTTCAAATAAAAATTGTAGATCATTGCATGTTTAGTTTATATGGAAAGTTTCAAGAAAATCGTCGTAGCCATTTTTGAGAAAATTGCGAAAAAGGAAAAGAAATCATTCAGTAAAGGTGGTTAAAGTAAACGTACTTCCAGTTATCCGATTTTTTTCAAACTCGGAATTTCAACAACATATTTAATTTTATCAACATTATTTAGATGACAGAATTATCTAATAAACTGAAATAGCACTTTAGATGAAAACTTAACCCCATCTCTCCCCCAAAAGTGCCCTTAAATGCATTTTCCTGGAGAAATGTTTCAAATAAAAGTTGTAGCTCTTTGTATGTGTGGTTGATGTAAGTACTAAGTTTAAAGAAAATCGTTGGAGCGTTTTTGAGAAAATCGCAAAAATGTAAAGAATCCAACTAGTAAAGTGGTACTTCCGGTTGTGGAATTTTGACAGATAACGTACCGTCAGATCCCATGGTGACCCCTAAACGGAATATCAAATTTCAACTTTCTACGATTTTTCGTTTTTGAGCTATGCTGTTCACACACTACACATACACACACCACACCACACGGATACCACACACACACACACACACACACAGACCATTTGCTGAAAATCACTTTTTTGGGCTCAGGGGACCTCAAAACGGATATTTCCGGTGAAAACTCGATGTCGAAAATTTGTCACGATTACAATACTTCCTCTTACGTAAGAGAAAGTAAAAATTAGTTACTCCCCCCCCACTTAGGCTAGACTAGGAAGGGACAGTTCAATTCATATAAATAGAGCGAGAGCAGTACAGTTCAGGAGAGTTTGCGACCAGTTAACAACCCAGTCAGCCACCTTCTACTACCTATCTTCTCATCACTCAGCCAATCTGTCTCTTTATATAATATCTCTCGCTACCTAACTTTTATATACTTGCCAATTCCTTGCATTTGTGCGTTCTTTCATTATGCAGTGTTCACTAGCATATATTCTAGTTAATTTTCTTTAAACTCTAATTCTCTCCTCCTTCACACATCCATTATAATAACCAATTATTTCATCTAGTTTTTAAAACACTTTTTAGTGGGTTATAATTTTTTATTTTTCTAATAATATAGATAAGATGAACTTTGACATCAAAAAACATTCAAATATAGGCTATACATTATTTAATAAGCCACCAAGGTCTAGTTCTGAATATAGAGCCTTACTATTGCTTATGCCATTTTTTTTTTTAAGAACCAAAACGTTTAGCAAAGAGACCTGATTCTGCAGGAATATATTTCAGTATTTTTGGAGTAACGTTTTCCTGTCAAAGTATTTGGCGCAGAGAAAGAAAACGCTCTTGTTGTCGTTTCTCACTTCTCAAGCGGAAGCTATGCAACCGCCATAAGCTGTACTTATGTATATAGGGACCATGCCTACAATGTTCAAACAATATTTTGACCTCTTTTCAAGAAAACTGTAAAAATGGAATACTGCGAGTGTGTGAAATATTCTATGTTTTGTGCGTGTGTGTACGATTATATGTGAAAGAAATGTCTCAAAAAAAAAAAAAACGCAGGAGCTTCAAACCTTAATATTTCGTCTAAATGCATTATCGCAATTAATAGGAAGGTTCCAACAAAGATCGATCAACCAAAAGTGCATTTGTAGTTTGTGTTATCAAATTTCTACGATTTTTTCGATAATGGGGCCAACGATTTTTTTTAAACATATTCACTTTAATTATTTACTCTACAAAGGTCTATATTATTGTGGGTGCCAAGACATTCATGTTAGCGTGGAAGTTAATGATATGGTCGACACCTTTGGCAAGGAAAGATGCTTTATTCTCCTTTATGGGGACTTAACACTTTTGTGGAATAAGTGAGCAATCACTTCGTGAAAAGCTCAGAAATAAGGAACAAGTAAGAGAGCACTGCTTTGGGAAACTCTTCCAGAACTAAAGTATGCTAAGACCATTTCAGGGCGGTTATAACCAGAAAAGTTCTGAAACGTTCATAAGTTTAAGTAAAAATAAACTTCGCATACTGACGGGAAATTGATACGTGAACACGATAGCACGTGCAGATTTTATAAGTGGATGGAGGGGGCTTTAATACATTTCTTAATGGACAGCCAGGGAAGATTTGGCAGCCTGAGTAGTTATCAGGTATTGGAGGCCGATATATTCTCCTTACAATCTTCCCAGATACTGAGATTTTTGAGAGATCTTTATCTGGAAGGGCAGCTGTAGGATGTGTGGTCTCATCCTGGCACCATTGGGTTCGCACAATGGATCTCCTTTTGTCGCAGTGCACTATACCATAAAATAAAAAAAATAACCGTCCTGTCGCTATTGTAGTTTATAACCAAACTGATTAGCCACTTGTGAGTCACTTATCTAATTATTTAGATGATCAATGGGAGATATTAAATAAGGCGAGAGATAATGGATTTCCTTGCGGCAATCCTCTTTGTTTCTTGATAGCATTAGTTAAATAAGGCTGGAAGTAATAGAATTCCCTACGGCATCCTCTTTGTAACTTGATAATAACTATGGCTTTTCATCTTTATAATTAGAAAAAAATCAAAGTAAAAACACTATACGCTAGAATTCAAATTTTGAAGAAAATCGATTAAACGGAAGTGCGTCTTTATGGTTTCTATGTTTCAAGGAATTTTCTCGAAAAACGCTTTAAAGATTTTCTTAAAATTGAAATGCTAACGTGCACAAATCATTATTATATAAAATATAGTGCGTATTTTTCTGTTGTGTAATTTATTTAATGTAATTAATACGCACCACAACTTCATTTGTATGGGGTATTTCCCCGAATACAAAATCTATTCTATTCTCTTCTAAAATATATTTCGAAAAATTGATTATGTTTCTGGGGAATCTATAATGTTAGATTGTAAATGTTTTGTTTGATAGGAGGCTGACTTTCAGATATTGCCGCTTTGACGTACCTACAATGTGCTGTGTACTAACAGATATTACCATGAATAATAATATATATTTAATGTAGGTATGTGTAAGCTATAGGCTGATGGATATATGGGCAATTTAGTGTAAAGTAAAGTTCATGTTTAAAGAAAATTTCTCAAATATATGTATTTATATTAACTAGGTCCTCACGCGTTGGTCTAGTGGCTAGCGCATTCGCCTTCCGTGCGAGAATTCAGGGTTCGATTCCCATGAGACCAAAGTCGGTGTTGACCCAACATCATGATAAAAACTGGGAAGCTACAGTTAGTAGCGCCCTAGGTAGCGAAGGCCGGAACTAAACGGCGTGCAAACTGCGGCGTGCTTACCACCCCCCCCCCCCCGTATTCAATCGCCGTCTGGCAAGCCTTGGCCCTTCATGGGCTGTTGCGCCATAGGGTTTTTAGGGTATATTAACTGGAAAATGAGAAATATGTGGATGTGGCATACGCTACATTTTTACTAAAGTTTAGTTTACTTTTTGACATTACACATTCAATATTTTATCACACATTGTACCTATTGTTCTTTAGCACATAGAAGGCTATATATTTTAGGAGCCTCTGTGCTAGAACAGATGTATAAGGGTGACGAATATACTGAACTAATTTTTAGGATCCTGAATGTTGAATTCTTACAATGTAGTTTTAATGACTCAGAATCACAATATCGTTTAATAAAACAAAGCTAATTTGTCAACTTTCTTTGGCTTCTTATTAATATTTATTAAGATTTTTAGTTTATGAACGATTTTATAGAATCAAAGTTATGTCAAACACTCACTTAAAGACCTATTTAAAAAGACTTTATTTACAAACCAAGCTAAGTGCACTACACAGATTACAACATACAACTGACTTAATTAATGAGAGAGGTGTATATATAATAAAATGAGATGTGCTGAATAAGTAGAGCTGGATTAAACGAGATAGTGCCGTAACTCCTCCCTCCTCGAGTTCGGAACTCCTGCGAGGATTAACATGGAAATATTGCGAGTCCAAGATGAAGGGTTTTTGATGATCGTTCCTGAGGTTCTGGTGGTGGTGGCTGCGACCGAGTCTCTTCTGTAGATTGCTGCTCTGTTCGTTTGCGACAGTATACGCTTAACGCAATAGCTATAACTAATAGGAGTATCATTAAAATAATAATGTAATATATGTGATATGTGTAATTGGGTGTATCTTCCAAATATTCAAACGACTCCATTTTTATATTTAACTTGTGTAGGTTTTCAAATGTTACATTTAAATTTCTATGAGTAGGTACCGGCATATTTGTTATTACAGCTTTATAGGCTCTTTATACATAAGGATGACTTTGATATTTAATATAAGTTCATCATTGCCTATTTTAATTAAGCTCGTGTTAGTAAGAAGTACTGTATCATTATTATTCTTATTATTTACTACAATTTTGTTAGTTGTAAATGCTAGATAATAGTCTACAAGAGGTGGTATTTAATAAAGGGTGTACTAGATGTATACACAGGTATACATAGTTTTACAGTTTGAAAGTTTAGCATTTGTTACAATTTGAGATATACATTTGTCATTAACCTTGGATTTATTATAACAATAAAATGAGTCTTTAATTTCTTGACATCTGGCTGTAAATAATTTGTTATTAATTTTTAATATTAAGGAAGGATCATTTTTCTCTATTGGGTATGAGAGAAGAAAATATGCTTGGAAAGGATAACTTTGTAATGGAACTTTAATGAAGTAATAAATGTTTTTATTTAATTGAACAATGTAATTTACTTAATTGCCAGAGTGCTTCAAATTTTGAACTTATGAAAATTACTTTATATTTCTTCTGCAAGGATTCGAGGTCTTCCTATGTTAAGATACTAGAGTGAATGGTATTACTTCTACAAAACTCAATAGAATTCTCCATGTCACTGACTTTTTTTCCCATAATAATTAGATTAAGAAGGAGGGAATAATACTGTAGATTAATTTCAAGTTGGGTAAGTGCCGGGTTGGAAAGTAATTGTTTTACTTTGTTGTTATTTGCTTGAATAATTGAGATATAGTGATTGAATTACTCTATTAATTTTTTATTTAATGCCATTTGGTTTTTTATATTGTTTTCAAGATTGTATGAATTGTTTTCAAGGGTTTGTATTACTTGATCGTGTTCTTTATCGTCCGCGTCCATATTGCCGTTTAGCCAAGAGATAGCTTTGCCCAGGCCGTTGATAAGGCCGTGTCTTTTTCTGTTTTTATTATGCTTATTAATGATTAAGTGGTTTAGTTTGTTTCGCAGATAATCATAGTATTTAAATAGTGATTTTGTTTGGCTTGTCTTGCTAATATCGTATGTTGCACTGATAATATTAAAGGCTTTATCTAACTCTATGTCTAATAATTCTATGTTAGCAACGTCTACAAGGTGTAGTATTTTTTTTCTCCATGATAAAAATTCTAGGAAGTGTGATAGGGACTATTCCCGGTCCAGTGTTAAGTTATTAACTTGTATTGTGCAGACTAAGCTTGCTGCTGTCAGGATGTAAGTTATGTGAGTCACTGCTCTCATCTGTAACAGGAAGAGTTATGTTTGTGTATTTTCTACGTCGTTTTAGTAGATTAGGATGTATTTTAAAAGATTTTCTTTGCACCGTGGCTAATTTTGTTCCCCTGGAATAATTTCCCCTTTTATGTTTGGGTTTGGCTTTTCCGTACTGTTTATCTCGAATGTATATTTCTCCCTCTGGTATTTCGACATTTTCCCTAGTTTGGTTTAATTTGTTTGTACGGGTTTCTTTTAAAAAGTTCACATTGTGTGAGTTCGTACGGGGAACTGAAGTCTTTAGGTCTGGGTCAGCCCACTGTTCTCATAGATACTGTGTTTTGTGAGAATATGTCGGGGTTGAATCTAGGCTTATTAAAAGGATGATTGGGGTCGTTAGGATTTTGTCTGTTAGGGATGTATGGCTTTGCTTACAAACTAAATTGTTTTTGCTCAAAATTCCTAGGATTAGGAGTCTGGTAATTGTAATTAGGGGGATGATAATTGTAATTAGGGAGCTGGTAATTGTGATTAGGAGATTGGTAATTGTAATTATGGGGTTGGTAGTTGTAGTTTGGTCTGTACGGTTGATTAGTTTTTGTTTTCCTGTGACGTGATTATAATGAGTTTTTTTTGCGGTTGGTTAGGCCTCTGAGGTTGTGTTGTATGTAATATAAAAAGACACTTATTGTAGATAATACTTTTAACTTCATCTAATGTTTTAGGGTTGAAAATCATGATGTGATTGCTTAGATTGGAGGGGAAATATTTATAAATATGGATAATGATTTCCTTGTCTACACGTGTAATCATTTCCTTTAAGGTATCTCCTGATAGTATATCAAATTCCGCATTTCCTGAATTCGGTTAACAAAATCACTGGGAGATACTTCGTAATTTAATCTGGTTTGTAATATTTCATTTTTTAATAGTTTGTAAGACCTGGAGTCCGCGAAGTTTTCTTTTAATAGATTTATTAAGGTTAGTAAATGGTTTACATCATGAGAAAGTATTACATTTCTAGCCGGCCCTACTAGTCTACTTTTTACTTTTACAAACAATGTAGTATGATTATAGTCCCTTTCCTCGATGTTCTCTGCCCATACTATTGCGTAGGCGTTTTGTACTAGTTCACAAAAGAAAGCTCGTTCCGAAGGGTTCCCCTCAAAGTAGGGAATGTAATCGTAGTCTTCGTTGAGATTTTGTAATTGACCTTGTCCATGCTAGATGCAAGGAGTGTAGCAGATTTAGGAATAAACTTTTTACCTACTTTAGATGTTGATGAGTTGGTTGTTGGTGAGTCCCCCAGCTTGGTTGTTTGGTCTTGCACAATAAAGTGATGTTACTGCGAATAAAACACTTGTTATAGGCCAAGTCCTTTTGGGCCAACTGGACACAATGTGAGGCTAATGGTCGCACTATCGAATTATCGCCTTTGCGGTCCCTGTTCTGGCGGCAATTATGTCAAACACTCACTTAAAGACCTTTTTAAAAAGACTTTATTTACAATCCAAGCTAAGTGCACTACACAGATTACAACATACAACTGACTTGATTAATGAGAGAGGCGTATATATAATAAAGTGAGATGTGCTGACTAAGTAGAGCTGGATTAGACGTGATAGTGCCGTAACTTCGATATCTGCTATTTGTCTTTAAAATAAAAAAGAAATCTGGTGTGAAACACTCACACAACTTTTTCTTAATTTAATTATTACAATTTTATGAAAACAAAAATTCTATAATATTGCAATGTATAGAAACGTTTAGATGGGTTGGCCATAAAAAAAGGAGGTGAGGGTTGTTAAAGGTGCCTGAGTGGACACTATGGGCGCCCTCTGTGTCAAGATATATGTATATTCAGTTTAAATTGTAACGTAACTGAGAGGCCCTAAAATCTTCTCCAAAGTAATTTTGTTTCTTATAAATGTGATACGTTTTTATCTAAGCTGGGAACATTTCAAGTTCAATAAAATAGTAGCTGTTTTCGAGAAAACTCTATAAAACTCAAAAAAACAAATCCTGTATACTCGCTCATCCGGTTAAGCGATTTTCATCAACTTTGGAATTCTAAAAATGCTTCAAATGGTAAAACTTCAAATAGTACTGAAGTGGCACTTTAAAGGAAAGCTAGTGTTATGGTGTTTCGAAAATTACAAAGCTTTAAATATAGAAAATCATCATCTAAAGTTAAATCATTTTAGTTTACTTAATATAGAATATCCTAATACAGTGATGAATCAAAAATGATGATTAATAAAAAATGTACTTCAAGTTAATAATTTTTGTAAGTACGGTTTACATGCCATTATTCTGAAAGATTAGGTTACCAACTAAATTAGGCCATCTGGTGTTTTATCCGTCGTAACATGCATATTACTTTTATTCCTGACGGGGTTTCGGATTTTCGTCCATCCTCAGAGCAAATTTACCAAGTTCGTGTGGAGAGTTCACTTAAGGAGGTTATGTTACTCTGTGTGTGTGTGTGTGTGTGTGTGTGTGTGTGTGCAATGATAAAATGGTTTTATTATAAATTATGATTAGTGTAATTTATAGAAATTTAGAAAATAGTGTCTAATCACAAATTATAACAATTCCTTTTTGTCATTAAACACACACATATAGTAACATAACCTTATAACCTCCCGCCTACCTAGTGGTGGAAAGGGTGGCGAAGAGGGCCCTACTCAGAATCTTTAGGGAGGACGTGGGGGGATATGGGTTAAGCTCTAGGGAGTGGACGTTTCCTTCTGTCAGCTCCCTCCCCTGGGACATTCCTAGCGATAGTATGACTAAGAAATATAGTTTTGTTAGGAATTTTTCTACGAAGCTAAGTACGCAAAGGGAATGGAGAAAAGGATCCGCCCTGGATAGTATTAGCAAGCATGCCACTTCGAAAGAACCAGGGCAGGAGTTTTGGACCTAGAACCAAACACTCGGAACCCATGGGTAGGTTTCCTAGCATTTTCCAGGCGGAAATTCACGCTATTGGAAGGTGCGTTCAGATGAACCCTGACAGAGGATATCGAATCAGGAGATAGTTATCCTACGATAGTGAGGCGCCATTACAGCTCTCATGATATCATTTCTAAAATGGTGTGGGAGTGCCTAGGTAAGGTTATTAACCTTTAGGCAAGAGAAATAAGTTACCTTATATTGGGTGCTGGGATATGTCGGCGTGAAGGTAACTCCCTGGCAAAAGAAGGCGCTGTATCTCCTCTCATTGGGCCGGAACACTTTTGTGCAGTCAGTGACCAAGTACTCTTAGAAGAAATCAAGAAGGAGGAGGTGGCGAAAAGAGCTCGCCTCTGGAAAACCATCCCGGGACTGAGACAGGCCAAGGTCTGTCTGGCTGTTTATAACCAGGAAAGTCGAAAGCCTGCATCAGTCTGAATAAGAATAGGATCCGTATTCTTACGGGAATCCTTACGGGTCATTGCCAAGACTCAGAGGACACCTGAGGAAGCTTGGCCTAGAAAATGGCACATGTAGATTCTGTGGAGAGATGGAGGAAACTCCTCCTCACAGACTGTGATGCCGTCATTCAATGAAAATTTAGTAGTCTGGGCTGTTACCAGATAGGGGAAGAGGAAATACCTACCCTACAACCTTCCAGGATTTTGGCATTCCTTAGGGAGCTCAACCTGGATGGGGGTGCTGTAGATAAGCTAGTTCATCTTCGACACCAGAGCGGGTAACAATAGATCAACCATGGTCGCAGTACAGAACCCTAAAAAAAAAAAACGACGGATAAAATACCAGATGTTATCCAGCATTGCGGACCCATCCACATATTCATAAATTAGTACACTTCCTGGTTTATTATTTATTAATTAATAGAGAAGAAAAAAATATATTTTATATATCTATTACCACGTTTGGCATGCTAAGTTTCTGTTGCGTATCATTAATTCTTTAGGTTTTTAGTAAAATTGTAAGAAAAGAAATTAAAAAAGGAAGATTGGGGGGGGATTATCTGAGTTAAGTCATGAACTCTATGTATATTTGTGCCAACGTTATATTTTTAACATTACTTTGAAATAAGGTTTCATTACATATAGATCATCACAAGAAACATTTTTTCCTTACTCAGGGGACAAGAGGACAAGATTTTTGTGAAATCTCATTTGTCACGTAACACTTTCACTGACGGCAGTTACTGATTTATATTATTTGATTAGTTTTTTTTTCGACTATAGTATACTTGGTTTATTGAACTAGAAAATCTTTCATCCAAGGTAATCCTAGGATTACTCGTGTTAATATAATTACACGTATATAAAATGACAAATTTTCTTTAAACATCAAATTTTGATGATTTACCCTGACATAGGCGGTGCAAGTACAAAGCCAACAGGAACGGGAAATGAAGATCACGTCAATAACATATAACCAACCCCATATATTTGAAAAGTAACGCCACAAATTCTGCTGAATTATCTAAAAATAACTTTTCTTTTTGGACAAATGTTTCAAATAAAAGTGATACATTTATTACTATGCAGTAAACATTCCAAGTTTAATGAAAATAGTTATGTCCGTTTACGAGAAATTTCGTTTAGAAAACTATGCTATAAAATAGCACTACTATATTAAGTAGGTAGAACCTTACATTATACTAAGTGGTTACTCTAAGGCTCGTTTCACACTATACGGTTTTCACCGTACGGCAAAAAACCGTACGGCCGGATTTTTTTTAGTGGAGTGAAGAAAAGCATGGGACCTTTCACATTATACGGTGATGGCAAAACGCCGGTGCCGTGCCGTATAGCAGCCGTTAGGTGACACTGAAATAGATGGCGCCGTTGACTCAATGGCCTACATAATTAAAAATGTACACTTTCATATTGTGCGGTTTTGTGATGTACGGCAACTACATTCTTTTTGGCGCCCTTTGAAATAACCATTACTGTTCTACCAAAATCTATTAAAGCGGTTGAAATACAGCATACCTTCCCTATATGATATTAGACATGTTGTGGTTGTTGGTGCGGCTGAGCTGGAAAGCATCAGAGACATTTTCCGTGGTAGCCTGCTTCATTTTGCGGTCATCGACCAGTTTCGTGCGTTCACCCATCTTCAGGATACGTTTTTTCAGACAGTGTGACAACACTGACTTGCACAGAGCGAATTCACTTTTACACACTGTGTATGAAACTGTATTTGTGTGTAAAGTGATTTGTGTGTAAAGTGTGAAGTGTGTAAAACTGGATTTGCTCTGTGTCACACTGTCTGAAAAACGCATCCTGAAGATGGGCGAACACCCGAAACCGGTCGATGACCACAAAATGAAGCAGGCTACCAAGGAAAATGTCTCTGATATATCGGTATTATTAAAAATGGATGAAATTGGACGCTGAAGTTTTAATAACCTGTGTGCAATTTCGAGATTGTGTGTTTTGAAGTTTTGTAATACATCCTTAACTTTGCTATGTAATTCCCCAAAGGATTTAATAGACATCCGGAAATAGTTGAAAAATTTATTTGCGTCATTCCTTAGGTCTTCAAGGAGTGTGCAAAACAATCTAACTTCCTCTCTCCGTTGATTGATGGGATGCACCCAAAAAAAAAAGATTTCGTTTTACTCTACTTCGGCGACGATGTAACAACCACAAAGCAATAATTTGTTCACGATTTCATTGACAAACAAAATGAAAATGTTTAGTTTACAATGGGAAAAAAACATTGTCACGGAAAAAAGCAGTACGGTTTTTTGCCGTACGGTGGAAATCATATAGTGTGAAACGAGCGTAAAGGAAAATGTAACGCTACCTGTTCTCCCTTAGAAACTCTCAAAAAAATTAATATCCTTGGAAAATGTTTCAAAGAAATGTGATAGGAATTTATTTGTGTACATAGTATACGAAGTTTAAAGAAAATCGTTGGAGCGATTTTAAAGAAAATCGAAAAAAATCATTTCGGCAAAGTGGCACTTTTTTGGTCGATGGATTTTGTCCGAAAGCTTCTTGTTATAAGCGGTATTATAGTATCTAAATACAATATCAAGTTTTAACTTGCTGCGATTTTTCGTTTGTGAGATATAGACGATTCGCTAAAAACATTTTTCATTTTGTACTCAGGGGACCTTAAACATGTATTTCCGGTGAAAACTCAATTTCAGAAATCTGAGACGATTATTAATACTTCCTCTAACTTATGAGTAAGAAACTTTAATATGTGCAATTTTATTTAAAAGACTACTGTTGAAGACGTAAAATGAAACAAGAAGTATGATGTTTTAAAATAAAGATAAAATGAGTTATATATTTTCACAATAATAACGTGCTGGCTAAAACTTTTTTAACAACACGTCTACTGTTAAAATATAATTAAAAGTTTTATATAAATGTTCCTATTGGTTGTGACATACACATAAAGTGGAAATTTTTAACTTTATAATTAACTAAACTGAATTATAAAGCATTTTATTATGTCACTTTTGACAATTATATATATTTTTAGGTAAATAACTAGCTGTTGATTGTGGCGGTCTGAATCACTGGACTATTCCAACTGACTATCTGATTAAACTGAGGGTTCTGCTACTAACTCAAACTAAATCGACCCTTTATATTTACTGGAATCATACGAGGACTTTCCTTTCGGCATCCTTACACAATCAGTCGACCAATGTTATTGGCACACTTTCCTGGACTACAATGTAATCACTTATATACCTATCTGGATTGGTCCACCTAACATTTCGATACTTATGTTAGAACAAATGTGTGAAATTCGAATTTTAAATCAATAATTTAAATATTTAAAAATAAAATTCTACACGATTATCAGAAGATTTTCTTTGTTGGCCGTTAGTTGTAACATGAAAACAAGAATTAGTTGGTTTCTCGACCAATTCAAGGTAAAAAACAAAAAACCAAAAAATAAATTTTGTAATTGTTTTTTAATAATTAACAAGTTCGACGTTTCGACAAACTTTGTTTGCCTTCTTCAGGAACAATACAAAAATAAAGAGAAAAAATTATAACGTAAAACACAAACAAAAAACAAAATACATAGGTGCGATTACAGTAGCACTGCTAAGTCTGTAATGAAAGGGTGTATGTTGTAATGCAGAAGGCCAGGAGAAGGGGGGACCATTATGTATGGTCCGTTATGTAAGTACCGTTATGTGTGGAGAAAGTAATGTATGGTGATGGGGTAGAAAAATTGCTGTTTTATTTATTTTATTTTATTTATTTATTATTATTATTATTTATTTTTTTTATTAATTTATTTATTTTATTTTATTTTTTTTCCTTTAGGATTTTTTAAGGGAACAGAGGATATAATTGTAATGGGAAGAAATTAGGTCTTTGTCTTTTTTATGATTAACAGGGTTAGGGTGGAGATGGATGGATGTGCAGGGATGTGTATGGACTCAGTAAGGAATCGCTTGGTGTAATTGGGCTGGCCGTTTTACTTCCAGCATTCTTCTAAGATGTCCATACATTGTAATTTCTTTCCTTTAATCCATCCATCCATTCTGTCCGTAATGTCCATCTCCTTCCTTATATCTACGTTCCCCATTTTATCCATTCCGGTGTTTCGCAAACATCTCCTGCAGTACTCTATCTCTACTACCTTCACGTTTGCACAGACTCTTTGAGAAGCGGTCTATAATTCAGCCCCATAGACTCCATACTCTCAATGACAGAATAAAAAATTCTTTACTTATTCTCTTTGGATAAAATTTTTTTCCACAGAACTGCGTGGAGCATCTTCACTACTTTGCGGGCTTGTTCAGTCTTTCTTTGTCACTTCTTCTTCGCACCCTCCCGCTTCATTCAAAACTGGAACCAGGTATTTGAAGGATTTTACTCTTTTACACCTGTCCTGCTTATTAAACAAATCCTCGTCTTCATTCGCTTCTATCACCATATATTCAGTTTTCTTGCAATTTATCCTCATTCTCCAATCCGTGTAGAAATCTTTCCATTTCCTCATTATCATCTAAAGATCCTACCTATCAC
The DNA here is from genome assembly GCA_011037195.1 of Triatoma infestans. Lineage (NCBI taxonomy): Eukaryota > Metazoa > Arthropoda > Insecta > Hemiptera > Reduviidae > Triatoma > Triatoma infestans. The sequence continues at coordinate 139,284 of JAAEAF010005115.1, read as the reverse complement.
CACTTGGTCGTCTGCGAAAAATAGTGTACAAAGGTAGGTCTTCTCCAATTGGCAGCTCCATTCCTCTATGCTTCCTATACGACTTCTTCATCACCCTGTCCAGATATATTTTAAATGAAAAAGGGTACAGATAACATCTTGTTTTTAATCCTTTAGAGGCTACAAATGGTCTTGGCAGTTTTCTATCCTCTTTTATCTAGTATAAATTCCCGGCATCACACATCTTTCCTGTAGCTAGTACAAGGCTTTTATCTATGCCTAGTTCCCTCATTGCTGTACACATTCTTTCTCTGAGGAGTTCATCGTATGTCTTTTCCAAATCTATGGAGGCTAAATGTAGCTCTTTCTTCCTTTCTATACACTTTTCCTATAAACCGCCTCAATATGAAAATGTTGTCAATGCAGGATTTCTCAGCAGTAAAGCCGCGTTGCCCCTCAAGGATTACATATTATTCTTCAGATTTATTCATTAAAACTTTCCCCCAACAACCTTGTAAAACTACTCTGAACACAAACACCTCTGATAAAAATATGATTAGAAAATAATCCATAAAATATCTGAATCTTGGATTTCTTGTTTTTGTAAGTCGACCAAAAATATTGTTTTGAATTTAAATAACTTTTCTACAAAGCAATATTATAGGAAAACTATTGTAAAAAAAGTCAAATTCTTTCCATTCCTTTATTATGAAAATAATTATTATTTATAACATATTATTATAATATTATTCATTATTTATATCATTATTATTTTAATTTAGGGCGGGTCAATATCTATGGTCATTGGCGCCCGGAGCCTTCTCAGTGCATTGCCGGCCTCCTGACAGTGTTCTCTCGTTACAGAGACAACACTGTAATCTCTGGACAGTGAACTGTAGGGGCTTATAATAATTATATTATTTATAATATTATTATTAATAAAAAGGATTGTTTGTTTTTTTTTTTTTTTTTTTTATTTCTATTTATTTATCTTATTTACAATAAGCACATCATGTAACATAGACATCAAGTACATGTGAAATTGAATGTGCCACAGAATGTGAGGCACTGAATCCCATATAACTCAGCGCCACAATCAGAGAGGCGTGTTTTGAGGAACCAACTAGTGCTGGAACTCTCAGGATATAAAAGGGAGCTAGTGATTTAGGAGGTCGCTAAAGCCAATGTCATTTCCAGCAAAGTGGAGTATTGTCGCGTTGGGTGGATGTTGATAGGGCTTATGCAATGAAAGTGGAATCGCTAGAGTTTTACTATGGAAATTAAGGGCTCTGATTAGTTTTTTAACAAAGGGTATATTGAGGTCATTGCGGAGGGTTAAATTTGAGGCATAATAGGTGAGCGTTGACAATATGGCGAATGACTTTTGATTGGATTCTCTGGATATTAGATTTTTATCGTATGTTAATAATTATATATTATAAAAGTAGGAAGTGTCTAAACCTTGTCAGGCAATACTTGATATTTAACCTTCGTTACATAAATTATAAAAATAGTTTCAAACATTTTAATTAAATAAAGAAATTAATAAATTACTCTAATTTAACCTGCAATAGATATTTATAATTAATTATATTGGATCGATAACTAGAACATAGACAAGACATTGTTCATCATTATTTTTTTTTATTATTATTATCCTCACCGAGTCATCAACATCTGAAGAAGTCATTGGCATGAGAAGCGTTGGCATTGCCGGCCTCCCCAATAATGTTCTCTTTGAAATGTTATTGTGATGTTGTGTTGTATGTTTGTAGTAGCACGAGCGGTTTTGTAAAAGGGCTGGTAAGTATATATGCTTAAGAGAGAAGTATTAGTAATAATCAAAAGAGCACCACTGTTTTTGAAATAAATATATTCTCTGAGTGAATTTAAATGGTTTACAATATTCACAACTATATCTTAATATATCAGATGTACTATATCTAGAATAAATGCAAATCTCTATCACAGGTACTGAGTTTGAGAAAGCGATTCCTGAAGCAAGTGTTCCGGCTTTAAAAGCAGAATGCAGACTATCCAAAGAATGCCCTGCTCTAGCGGGGGATTTTCTTTTACAAAAGAGTTGGCCTAACGGATTCATGAGCCTTTGTTTCTTTAATTGCAATGACCTAGATTGTAGTGTATCTGGCTCTATCCCCATCACTAAATACACTATTTGAACTATCTAATTTTCACAAAACTATTATTTTTCCATTTCGTTCTTCCACTATATCTTTCATTATTATTTCTTTTCTATATTCCTTATTTATTATTCGTGGCGCGGGCTCTTGAGGCGGTCTAAGTAATACGGCAACATGTAATTTGCTATCAAAAATTAAAAAAAAATCTTTTTATTCAGCAATATCCAACATTCCTACCAGTTTAGCACCAACCCTATTTCTACATAACTTCCATATGAGAACATTTTCTCGTCTCTTCTGTTAAAATCCAACTATCAAAACATAGTCGCCATTATGTAATTGCAATTATTTAATATATGTTAGCAAATTTAATATATAAAAACAGCGGAAATGGTGCTATGCATATAAAATTAATAAGGAATTGATAAAACAATCAATATTTTTCTTACGAACACTAAAACAAAACACAGATATTAAACTTTGTACAAGTAGGATGGTAGAAGAAGAAATGTAATATTAAAGATTTATTTATTTCTTTTATTACTATTGCAGAAAATGTGTTGGTTGGAAATTCTAAACAACTTATTGAAGGTACTATTAAAATATGTAGCTTTGTCGTGAGTAACTTCAATAATAAAAAAAAATAAAAAAATGTGGGCGCCATCTACATTTCATTTTCTTTTTTAGGTTAATGCCGCCTACCAGCGGCAGATCATCCTTTATAATGCTGGAAGTCATGGCCCACTGAGAATTTTAATAATCCGTTCATAAGAAAGAAAAAAATTATTAAATTCACCAAGATATTTTGAAAATAAATAACAAAAAATGGTCTTTCAGCCCGTATATTTCGGATTTTTGAGCCAATTGTGTGATTGCAATTATACTTAATTTAATCTTGTATTTTCGGAGGTATCTGAAAGTTACTTCTAATTTAATTTAACTAATTTTGTCCTTTTGTGGTAAACAATGTAAACACATTAACAAGTTCATAGCATTATGACCCATAAAAGTCCTGTACTTAGGTCCACTTTAGTGCTGCCGGTATTTTTAAGTAGGATCGCCTACAATGCCGTTTGATATATCCCTAAACACTTCATTTTCAAAAGACTATTTGGTTATTGTTAGTACGTATGTCTAAAAGTAATAATAATAATAAGCCTTTATTTAAACCAGATACATTCCACTTTAAAAGAAAAAATAAAAACAAAATCATAACTCATATATAAAATAAAAACCAAATTTAACTTCTTTTTCGTATCATAAAGTTTAAATTGTTGAAATAAAAAAGTAACTTTTGGAAAAAAATGAAATACAATTGTACTGAATTTATAAAATGTACAAAACTTAAAAGAAAATTAAATTAATTTTGTTATTCACTAGGCCCATCTGAGGGGGATAGGCCTCTCCCAGTCTATCCCAAGCTGTTCTGTCTTGTGTCGCTCTTTGCCAGAGACAGCCGGCGAAGTTTTCGATATCGTCTCTCCATCTACATTTAGGACGTCCTCTTTTCCTTTTACTATATATTCCTATATATAGTAAAAGGAACAACCAATCAGTTTTTCGTTTAGCCCATCTTTCTGGATCTAGTATGGCTAAATATCCTGCCCATTTCCATTTTAGTTCTAGAACCGCCAGTTTAACATCTTTTACGATGGTCTTTTTTCTGATGCTAACAGCTGTCTTTTTTATTCATCTTTTTGATCCCCAGCATACTTCTTCTTTCCATGGCGCGTTGGGTTTTCTCCAGCTTATACAAAGTATGTCTAAAAGTAATAATATAATAAAATACTGCGGATCCTCATGCGGACACTCATTTGGATTTCCTGAGAGATAAACTGCTTAGATTGCAGCAAATCCATCGTCAGCAAGTATGACTGCAATTGCAAGTATATATACCGTACTTGGTCTTCACATGCATATTACACATACACACGATTTTCTGAAAACCATTTTATCTTACTGAGGGGATCGCAAAAATCAATATTTTCGGTGAAAACTCATGTATTTTCATGCAACCAAGAGGTGCTTGTTAACATATATGTCTTACAAAAATTTTCATTGAATTCATTGCTGATGTAGATTACAATTGGTTTATAGGACACAAGGATTGGATGAATTATACTTCATAGAAAACTCAAAGATACTTTCTTTCTCTCCGGAAACTTCCGAAAAATAATTTTTTTTGGGGGGGTGGGAGAATATTTCAAATAAAATTGTTAGCTTTGTATGTGTGCAGTTAGCATTCCATGTTAAAAAAAGCAAGAAAAGTTGCAGGCGTTTTTGAGAAATTTCCAATAAATTAGAAAAAACTGGCACATTGTATTAAAACTGGCACAGAAAAACATGACGATACACTCCACCAGAACCTTCCAAAGATGAATTTTCCTCTAGGAATTTTTTAATAAAAGTATTAGATACTGTAACGCAGCCACTGGTGCCATCTAGGAGAGAAAGCAGGTACCTCAAGTTCTCCTAGTGGCTGCTAGGAAGCGCTGGCGGGCGCTCTAGCCCTTTCCAGAATGTTCTAGAACTTTCCAGACCCTTCTCCACTGCTTCAAATAGTGAACAACAGCTGAAGTCAGTGAGAATACAGAGAGCCTTGTTACAAACGGAGTGCGAGTTTGTGAATAGTAAATAAAAAATGACCTAAGAGAGCTTTTGTTGGTTTAAACTGTGTATTAATTATTATTAAGTGCTTTATTTGTAATTAATTGTGTTAAACAATAAATTGGTGTTTTTCTTATTGAAGTTTAGAGTATTTTATCTAAACAAACACACTTAGAAACTAGTTGCAGCAGCTAGTTCAGAGGGTAAAAACATTACAATATTTATGTTTGCAGTTGGAGAACGAGTTTTAAAAAAAATTGTTGGTTATTTTCGAGAAAAGCAGAAAACTGAGAAAATATCCATTTCTTGAAAGGTGCATATCCTGTTATTGGAATTTCTACCGGAAATTTCGTTTCTTGCAATTTTTTGAAAAGTTAGAGCTTCTTGCAATTTTTCCTACTCATAGATACTGTTTAGTAAAAAAAAAAAAGGTGAGCCCTTTATACCGTATTATCTCAACCTCTAGTAGGCTCTGCAATCCCTCGGGTAGGCTCTGTTTAATAGTTGCACGCAAGACAATTAATATATATTGAATTGAGGTGAGATACCTCCGATGAGCTCTAATTAATAGAAAATAGTAGAATAAAATAAAAAAGGTGAAAATATTGAGTGGACTGTATATGTATTGAATAAAGAGTGAGCAAATGGGCTCATTTAATGAAAAGTTAAATTAAATTTAAAATAGGTACCAATAGTATTTATTATCTTCAACAAGTCAAAAGGAATGGCGCTTACCTTGAACGTAGAATCCTCATCACCAGTGCAGGCAGATCCATGTGTCCTTAGCCCATATCCGGGGACAAGGGTTCAGGAAAATAGGAAAAGGAAATGAAACCTTATGTGCCTGTAACTCTAGAGTCTTGATCCATACACTGCTGTTTGGCTGATGAATTTTGATAATAATTAAACGGACCCCTAGAATCTGCGTGGCCAGAAAAGCAACCGAAAGTAGACCATATGCTTGCCCAATAGATCTTGGCAGGCAGGGAGAGCCGGAGAGACACTCACTCGACAAGAGACCAAACCTATTAACACTAACCCCGAAGTAAACCAGAAGTGGCAAACATGGGTTTTCGCGCTAAAGTGTAACAGAAGCGGTCTGAACTGTATAGGCAGAATGCGTGCTAACATCAAATGCGTGCATATATCTTACTCCTACATAATACTGATTGAACTAGAGAAGGCAAAAAAAAAGACTATCCCCTCTCTACATTTAGGACATAGCCTATAGATTGGTAAATTATTATATTCTGATGACGGCAAATTTGAATTTGTATAAATACCGAACAGATACATTCTCAGACATATATACAAACATAATCATATTTTCTCTTTTCTTTTTTCCTTTCTGACGCTTCGAGAGAACCATTTATAATGACAGTGACATCCTAAGTTTTGTCAATTTAATCAATTGGAGTGTACTTTTGCTTGCAACGCCTCTGCAGTTTGAAGTGAGTGAAAATTCTCCTAAATTGCCATTCTTTCAAGAATAATGTAAGTTTTGCTACATAAATTTGAAAATTCTGGATGGAGGAGGCTCCAAATTTTACTCAAACCAATATTTAAAACTACTTGGGCAAAATAAAAGCAGTTTTATGTTTATACAAAAAAACTTTGTAAGATTCTTAGCATTATGATAAAAGCGTTTTAAAGAAGTGCAACCAGAGGTATGAAAGCATCAGTTTGGGAACTTACATATTTATTGTCCTATTTTATTATTTACAGCAATATTTTAAGCGCTTTATATCAAATATAACGCGCAACTCTAAAAACATCTATTTGACATAATCAAAAAGTTAATTATCTATTTAATTATGTATATATACAAATCAAAAGGGAGATAGTAAAGCGAACCAATAATCATTGTTGTACAATATTCATTTTACAACTAGTGCCATGTTTATCAGTTTACATGATCACACAGCATAAAACATATACACACAGACCACTGACACTCATAGACCAATTATGTAATAATCTGTTATATGAACGCCTGTAATGCTTGCAAATATTCCACTGTCACATCCAGTTAGCATTACACTATTATTATAGATTAGCCATGGTATCTCTAACTTGGTTGAATATATTGCTTGTAAAATCAATAAGTGTCAGAGAACTGTTGGCGAAGCGTAGAGGGAATGCCTCAGGTCAGTGAATCAATCCCTTTGGTATAACGATTTGTAAATACATATGTTTTTTAATTACCCATACTTCTTTGCTAATGATTTCCGGCAAAAGTTTCGGCTAAATCGACTTTAAAGTTTATATTGACCAAAGTCTTTTCAAAAGCCAAAAATCTCCTCATAAACAGTGTTTTAATAAACTATGTATCTCTTTTGTTTGGCAAAGAAATTTACAATATTTCCCGCCTTTTTTTGTGTTTACAGCGTTTGGATAGAGATAAACAGCGCCAAGATTAGACCTTTAAAAGTCTACTTATAATTTAACATCTCTTCTGGAAAATTACAAATTAAGAATTAAGTAGGGCCTGAATTTATTTGCAACGAAAGTTTAGAAATTTATAGCATACGAATTACTAAAATATTTTGGAAACTGTGTCAATAATAGGAAAAAATACAAAAAAAATAAGCGCACAAAATTATAAAATATAATAATGTTTATTGAAACGTTTCTAAAATATAATAATATAAAAAAAAAACTTGTGGCACAAAAGCCCGTAAAGGGCCTGGTACTGGAGGACGTGTTTACATGCCGCGGTACCCTCGCTGGTTTAATTCTGGCATTCGCTACCTAGATGCGTTTACAACTGTAGCTTTCCAGTTTTTCTCAGGATGCTGGTGCAACAACGACTTTGCCCTCATGGGAATCGAACCCTGAATTCTCGCAACAAAGGCTAGTGCGCTAGACCAACGCGTGAGAACTAATAACCAAACATTAATAATAATGACATTGAAGATGGTCGTACAAACATACAAAACGTTTTTATTTATTTTTTAATTAAGGCGCGTCAACATCTATGGTTATTGCCGCCCGGAGCCTTCTCAGTGCACTGCCGGCCTCCGGACAGTGTTCTCTCGTTACAGACAACACTGTCAATTAGCGGACAGTAAGCTGTAGAGACTCCTAGGAAGAAAAAATCTAAGAGTAGCACTGCTGGACTCGAACACGGTTCCTCCGCGTGGGAGGCAAGTACGCTAACCACTTAGCTATTCCCTTCCCTCAACACACAAAACTAAACTTGACAAAAGTTAATTAACAACGTATTTATATATATAAAAAAAAAAAAAATTCCACGTTAAAAAAACAAAATCAAAAGTTTGTTTTAACAAATTATGTAAAAAAAATAACAGATATATAAACTGCAAAATTTTTAAATAGGGACAGTAACAGTTAAAATACATTTTAAGATTTTCAAAATAGAAACGCCTCTAGTTATTTCAAAAATCTGTTTAAAATGATTGAATATCCTCACTATATCACAAGATGTTAGTTTTATGTTCCGCATAAATGTGATGCGTGACAAAAGCATAAAGTTGAAGTCTACTGTCTTTATCAAACACCAATTTGATAGCCTTTATTCTTACGATGGATGAGAAATAAACAAAAATAAATAAGCTATGACGGATAAATTTCCAGTTGTTATCGAGTGTTGCGGATCCATCCACATATGCAACAATTATGAATATATTTGCCAAACAATATATGGCATTTGCATAGAAAATAAGGCCCCCCCCCCCCATCATAAGGTTTCGGTAAAAAATGAAATAACAAATACTTGCATTAACACAAACTGAAAACATCAGATCTTCAGTTCCTCCAACATTTTTTGAGTGATTAATTATTTAGAGATACGCTTTCGTAAAAGTGAAGATTCAAAACCCCAGAACACAGTAATAACATTGCTTCAATTACATTCCATTTCAATTTTTATTATTTTTACTTTCTCATATTCCTAATAAGAGGAAGTATTGTGATCGTGCCAAATTATTGAAATAGAGTTTTTAAAGGAAATACAAATTTTGAGGTGGTCTGCATATGAAAAGCACAATCTTGGCATTCTTTTTGATTCTGCAACTGGCACAAAGTTACCAGGCAATACCCATCAACCGGAGGTACGACTTTAATGAATGATTGTTTTTTGTTTTTTTTTAGTTTTTTGCGATTTCATAAGACATTGTATAATATAAACACCTATCAAATTTGGAGAAAGTCGGCTAAACCGTAAACACAACTTTTTACAGATTGAATTTTTGAGTTTTTTAGGATTTTCTCGGACGTTTCATTTTCAAGCACCACTTCGTGACTAGCAGTTGTAAAAATGATTTCCCAATAATCATGTGTTAAAATTATAAGGTTATAAGTAAAAATTTTGCTCAATTTAGTAGTAAAAATTTAAACAATAATTCCTAAACGCATCACGCTACAGAAACTAGAGAAATCAAGCTGTGTCTAGATTAGATTGACAGACGAGGAGGGCGAGCCTCATTCCATTGCGACTTAAATTAAGAGGTATATTGTGGATCTCCAGAAATCATAGCACATACTTCAGCTTCGTTCTTTTTATCAGCTGTAGGGGTTTTGGGTTTACCCCCACCCTTATCCACTCTAGCGGAGAGAAACAGCCCCTCTCGCACAGAGAGGAGAGGCTCGGCCAGTATATATATATATATATATATATGAGAGAGAGACGGTCAAAGATCATTCTGTTAAATTCAGTTTTACACATCAGAGATCATTCTGTTGATTTACACATCAGTTTAACATCACTCCGTACATATCATTTTAGCCACGTTAGTCTGTCAGTTCAGTTCAGTTCTACAGTGTAAAGTCTTTGGCAGTCAGTCACATACATATATATCAAATTATATATCTTAACCATATTAAGGTGTTATTTATCACTCATCAAGCATCTACAACCAACATCTCCTCACAACACCCTTACACAGCCTAGCAAAGCTGAAAGTGGATACTTCATGAAGCTGGCAGCTTCAGGTTTGCTAGTTAAAGAAACCTTTCCTTATCAGTCTGGCACATACAAATAAAGGATGTTTACCGGTTTTCCTCTTCGGTCTTGCAGAATCGGTATACCGCATTGGTACATGTGCATTAAGTAAAGTAAAGTAAGTAAAGTAATGCCTATTTTTTCAGGCGGGCTTAACGTAAAAAAAAAAAGTAAAGTAAAGTAAAGTAATGCCTATTTTTTCAGGCGGACTTAACGTCTAACTATCGAATTAGGTGTCGTGGACGGGGGCGGAAGCACGTACTTTACTGCAAACATTTTTCATACCAATATAAAATTTAGCAAGTTATACGCGGGAATCGAACTGGGGTCCTCCCACTTACAAGTCCATGTTTATAACCACTACACCAACCTCCGCTCCAAGCAATGTGCATTACAACATACCGTAGTTAGTGCATATGCCTATTCAGCCTATAGTGCCCTCTGTTAATAGGGCCACTATTAGCTAGAAGCTGCGTTTAATGAGTGTTTCTTTTTCCAGTTACTTAATGTTTTATCAAAAAAGATTCAAATATATTTTATTTAGAGAGCGTCTACATTCGCGCCCAGAGCTTTCTCAGTGCGCTGCCGGTCATCACGGATCGCTGCACAGTGAGCTGTAGAGGCTCCTAGGAAGGAAAAAATCTAAGGGTAGAACACAATAATTCTTTGTGGGAGTCCAGCCCACTACTACTGAGCTTAATCCCTTCTCTGTGTACTTTATACCTTGTATATAGTTCAGAAAAAGATGAACCTTAGTATATTTGTATGATATTCTTTGCTTTATTCATTTGTAATGGTTTTAGGAAAACTATAAATATAGGCTTACCTCTTAATTACCATTTAGGATAATCTGCAGTTCCAACGCCTTAAATTATATGGGAAACAAAACTTTAATTAAAAACTTCACGTTAAAGAAAATCAGTAAAGTCCATGAGAGTAAACAAGACAGTTGTTTTCTGTAACGAGAGAACACTGTCCGAAGGCCGGCAGTGCATTGAAAAGGCTCCGGGCGCTAATGACCATAGATGTTGACGCGCCTTAAATTAAAAAAATAATAATTATTTTTTGGTTTGAATTACTGGCTGCTATTTACATACACACAATTCCGGAAAAACAAACATTGTTAGGATCTCGGGGAAATCAAAAAAATGAAAAGCTGTTGGATCTGATTGAAATCTGATTTAAAAATCTGGCATAATTACTACTTATTTTAGTAGGTAGAAAGTATAAATATTTTTTAGTGTGTGGCGCTGTTTATTTTCTGTTTTCTCACATGGTTGGGCGCTACCCATACAGCCTCATTTAGTTAATTCTTAAAACTAAATATATAATGCAAGACTGCCCTTCATGTGCATTTAGTACAGGATTAAGTTGAAACGATTGGATTATAACTTCCACGATTGAAGTAACCTTCAATACACTCCACTAGATGTTTTTACAAAACTATCATTCATTTATAAACGCCTTTTAATTGATCCTTTTTATAAACGAATGAGATCTGTTTATATGTTAATTTATTTCAAGCAACATATTATACGTCAAGGGATTGGTCTATAAATCAAATAGAATGTTTAACTAATCCAAGAATGGTTGTATCATTTAACATTCTATAGTTATATCAGTGAACTATGGACCCGTTTAATCTTGCATGAATATCCTTTCTAGAGCTAGCTCTTAATAAATAGTTAACATAAAATAGAACCATAGTTATGCGAAATATGTGCCAAACTATTCATAGTATGGAATTCACTTCTAACACAATATAAACCTAATAATTTTGCTTGATAAATATTCTAAAATATTAATAGAAAAAACGTGAATTTTATTTCATTTATTTATTTTTATTTTTTAATTAAAATAAAATTTTAAAATAAAGTTATTTATTTATTTATATTAACTAATAAATCATTTATTTTTAATAATTTAAAATAATATCTAGACTGAACTGAAATAAATATAACCAACAAATTAAATAAAATCTTCTCAAAAATTAAAGCTCCTATTGATAAACCTAACAAAATACATACGATATATAAACAACAATGTATTACACCCTACATAGGTACAGTTTTTACAAATAAAGACTCAGACAACATTAACTAGACATGATGTACATGTAGATTGTTGTAAGGGATTTTCGCACTGCGAACTGAAAGATGTATTGTGCCACCCAGAGTCTTCTCAGTGCATTGCCGGCCTTCAAGCAGTGTTCTCTAGCTACAGAAAACACTGCTCATCACCGTACAGTGCGTTGTAGAGGCTCCTAGAAAGAGAAAATGTAAGGGCAGCATGCTGGACTCGAACCCGGGACCTCCGCGTTGCTAGACCAGCGTGCTACCACTGAGCTAATCCCTTCCTTCTCCCTTGGCTTACGCCAATTAACTAGGGACGGAGACCCTAGTTTGTGTACTGTGTTTGTCCTTGTCTGTAAAGTGTAGAGTGTATGTAGTTTAAGTGTATTGTGTATGTTGTTCTGACGAAGTGCATGGAGTACTGAGCTGTGGTAATCCGTGGGGTCGCTACTGCCCAAGTAACTGCATGCAACTTGTAACGGCAAGAGAGAGAGCCAAGCCCGACCGAGAGAAAACAAACTCTCTCTGGTACTCTCTCACGTAAGCAGGGGAACCTGTATATAAGCCACTAACAGATCGGGACATCAATCTAGCTATCAGATTCAACCATATACATTACATCGTGTCATAACTCTACTCTAACCCTTTATTCTATAAAATCATTACAAGTCCAGTGCAGTTTGTGTAAGCTTATAACAGTGTCTTCATATCTCGTCTAATTAATCAATCCCAATTTCTCTCCTCATCAACTCCATTATAAACCTGTACCCCTTGCGGGCAAACTAGACATGATTATCAAAAAAATTTGACAGCACTGCTCTCTCTAAACTTGTTCTGACTTTTAATCATGCCATCGATTTTAATACCCTTTACATTTTAACCACTTACCCCAAACATTCAAAACGTCTTCTATCCGAATCCTTACAAATTCACCTTCATCCATACTGTATCAATTTTAAAAAAAGACAAAGAAATCATAACTTTAACTTATAATAATATTTTTCTAACGCTAAACAAAGACACTAGCCAGTAATATTTTGTTCATCCAAATTTGAAATTGCCGCGCCTCACTATACACGTTTTTGGTATTTTATCCGCCGTAGCAAATTAATTTTGTTCCTCATTAAATATACTCATTTCTTCCACACATGTAATATATAAAAAATATATGTTCACAAAAAAAAAAATGCATGCTGTATGCACTAGCATATTAAATTCTAACCTGTGGAACCATATGTTCTTCTTTCTCCGATTAAAATACAGATTATGTGCATGATATATTTTTAAAATCTCCTACCAAGCCCTATTAAAAATACCTTTACAAATGCCACCACGATATCTCTCTCATATTCTCAATGTAATTTAAACATAAATCAATATCATTTAAAAATAAGCATGATAAATAAATAAAAAAAAAACGAATAAATTTGATTTCCTCTATTATTTATTTTAATATCATCTCCAATTTGCCGTTTTCTGCCAACCTTCTTACATATCAATTTACTAAATATTTTCTTGTATTAACCTTGCTTGGATTTCACATTTATTTATTACTTGTAAAAGCTTTTGACTGACCATAAACTTTGCATCACCTTTCTTCAAACTTTATCTAATCTTATTAGTACAGTTAACTCCTTAAATAACTTCTCCCCCTCCCCTTAATAAAAATGATTTAATGAAACACTGAGCATATTTAACAATACTATTAAAATTTAGTTATAAAGTATTCTTCAAAACATATTATTTATTATACACTATTTTCTAATGTATAATCATAATTTATAATAATTCCATTTTGTCATTAAACACACACACACACATATAGTAACATAACCTTATAACCTCCCCACATAATTATATACAACTAACAAACCAACAAGTGTGAGTGTAACAGAAACATTACGTTGATGTGAACTTTCTACATGAAATTGGTGAAATTGCTCTGACGATGGATGAAAATCCGAAATAGGTCAGGAAGAAACACAATATGCATGCTGCTACGATGGATAAAATACCAGATGTTATCCAGCATTGCAGACCCATCCACATATTCAACATAAACTTTTTCTTATCCCTCCCACCTTTTATCAGTTTTTTTTTTTTTTTTTAAATTATTAAAAATACTTTCTCCTCATTTCAGTCAGTCTCAACGTGTACTACATTCCTACCCTAAAGTTATCTTTATCTTTTTTATTTTCACTTATAGTTAATATCATTTCATTTAATTAACTGTCAGTTCTGTGTTATAATTTCTTGATTTTTTAATATCTCACACTCAATCTGATCTATTAATATTTCTTTAATTTAAATTTTTGTTTGATATGCTATAAATCTATGCATTGTTTCTTCACTATAATAAATTGTGCAGAGCTCCTAAGAAGGGCACCAATAGTATCCGTGATGTAGAGCCACAAAAAATTCATTTTTTCTCTAAAAACTCCTATAAAATAGATATTTTATTTGATTTCAAGAGGGGTGCATTCATATTACATGAAGGAAAAAATTATCTTCTACAATAAATCATGTGCATTGTTCATCATTGCAATCATTTTAATGGAAAAATAATAAAATTTTACATTATACTAGCTAAACCCGGCCACGCTTCGCTGTGGCTCAGTCTGATTTTAGTTATTAGGGAAGTAAACAGAAGTATTATAGTTAACATAGATTCGGCAAGAAAACACATCATTCAATTTAACACCATACCTTGCGTTGCTGAAACTGAAAGGAAAGAAAGAAAAAATATTTTTAACTGAAAGTCTTTTTTTATTGTAAAGCTGAATTAAATTTAGAATGGACTACATTATATGTTTGTCCGTTTTCTTCATAAACATAACGATCAGATGGCTTACCGACTCTGGAGCATGCCACATATAATTGACCATGAGAGAAGCATTTGTTTTCTAAATTCAAACTGCACACTTGCAAAGATGTCCTTGTGCTTTACTTGATTGTCATAACGAACGTAAGGCGTATTGGAAATTGAAGTCATTTGAACTCGAACGCCAATATCTGTCGGTATGAGTGGTATAGTAGCACGTCTTCACCTTTATGAGGTCCAATGAGAATTGTTGCTTCAATTAGATTATTCATCAATTTTTTAACTACTAATCGTGCACCATTGCATAACATTGGCTGATTGATGTTTCGGAGTAATATAATTGGCACTCCAATTTTCAAATTTAGAATGTGAGGCGGTAATCCGGGAACATCGAGTGAATTAAGAAATTCCGTTGGAAAATTCACTACTTCACTTTGGTCCCTCACGGAGTCAATGGATTTGTGTGTCACTGTTTCACCTGCGATTCTGTTTAGAATGATGTTGTTCATATCGAGTACGTCGACATTTTTAGCCGCTAGAATGGCTCTTCCGCTTAACCATGAGTGATTTTGATAATTTGTTTCGATGCTTTGGAATACCTTGTCTACTAATTCTTCTTTTGAATGTACAATGTTGCAGAAATTAGATGGGAAGTTAGTTTTTCCCGTTTCTGGATTTGTAGGAGCAGTGCCATTACCGAGTTCGAGTAATTGTCTTGAAAATATGGCAGCTGTTGGATCGTTTCGAAGTTGAACTCTTATATTGGGTGTTAAATGATTTTTTTTTTTTACTGTGCTCCAAAGAGTTGAATATTTCAAGCAGGCATGCAATTCATCAGCTGGTGTTGAGCGAGGTATCACTGGAAGCGTTTACCTGAAGTCACCGGATAGTAACACCAATGCTCCACCAAATGGAACCTGATTATTATGTATGGTCTAATGCTTCCAATGACTTCTTGTGAGCCATTGTAATTCATCCCATACAATGATTTTGTACGTCCGAAGAACCTTTCCCATTCCTGATGTTTTAGAAATGTACATGTTGTGTTTTCTGTGAAGTACATGTTTAGTGAAGTTTAAGAACTGAATTCCATCAACATAGCAGCAGTACCTGAAGAAGCAAGTGCTAACGCAATATGGCCGTTTGAACGGATTTTTCCGTGGGAACTTAGGAATAGAGGTACTTATAAGTAGTTGAGAAAGAGGTTCAGAGAGCGCGCCACCATCGCAACGCGTCTGTGTCTGTCTATTTCTGTCAACCTCGCGAAACGCTCGGAATTTCCCGTTTTTTGGGAACTTCGGAGAATTGTTGCTTCAATTAGATTATTCATCAATTTTTTAACTACTAATCGTGTACCATTGCATCACTTTGGCTGATTGATGTTTCGGAATAATATAATTGGCATTCCAATTTTCAAATTTAGAATGTGTAGCAGCAATCCGGGAACATCTAGTAATTAAGAAATTCCGTTAGAAAATTCACAACTTCACTTTGGTCCATCACGGAATCAAATGGATTTGTGTCACTGTTTCACCTGCGATTCTGTTTAGAATGGTGTTGTTTATATCGAGTGCGTCGACATTTTTAGCCGTAGACTGGCTCTTCAGCTTAACTATGCGTGATTTTGATCATTTCTTTCGATGCTTTGGAACACCTTGCCTACTAATACTACGCAAGACTGGTTGCGGTGAAAGGTACTTATAAGTATTTGAGAAAGAGGTTCAGAGAGCGTGCCACGATCGCAACGCGTCTGCGTCTGTCTATTTCTGCCAACCTCGCGAAACGCTCGGAATTTCCCGTTTCCGTCGGAACTTCGGAATAAAAAGTATATATAAACACTCTTATATGGAAATGCAACGTTCTGTAAAAAATTCAAGTCAATCCATCGACTACTTTTCGAGTTTTGCGGACACAAACGTACAGATGCTGAATTTTTATATATATAGATTGAAATAGGCTTATATTTCTAATACAGATAGTTTAGTTTAAATTTAATTATGATAGATCCAGCGAATCATACAAATATATTTATATATTAGCATACTGAGTTGATCAATACATGTTAATTAGAAATTTTTCCATGATAGCCTTTTCTTTTCGTAGTTACGATCGGTTTCGGGCGTTGGCTCATTAATAGGATATTTTGTCAAAACAGTGTGATAGCAAAGACTTGCACAAAACAAATTTAGTTTACTATACTGAAGAACGGATTTTTCCGTGTTATCACACTGTTTTGACAAAACATCCTGATTATGGGCGAACGCCCGAAACCGGTCGATTACCACGAAAAGAAGCAAGCTATCAAGGAAAATAACTCTGATGCTTCCCAGCTCTTCGGAACCCAACCACAACAATAAACGTTTATGTAAATGAGGAAATTAAGTCGGTTTAGTATAATAACAGAAATGTAAAAATGGAAATCAACATTTCTACAATAAACTTGATAAAAAGACTTACGTTGGAGGAAAATCGTAACCGAGTGTTAGAAAAGTAGTACAACGACGGTCAATCTCAAATATTAAGGGAATTTCACTCCATTTAGTTCGTGGCTTGTGACTGAGAAATGTTACCGGAAGTTGAGAAATATTTTTGAAACCTATTCCGAGCAAAAAATGAATGTAATTTTTCTTTAATAATCTATAATAATGATTATAATTTAAGAAATTTTCTCTGTAATTATTGAGGAATCATTGCTCATCTTCCAATGTTATATGCTTCGCAAGTCATTCCAACCAATTAGACACAAATAAAGTTTCGTGAAAGGAGTTCTGGAAAATTTATTAACGTTATTTCCCAAAAATAATGTTTAAATCATCATAAAATTACTTCATCATAATGAACCATTAAAAATTAAATATAGGTTATTATTACTTCGATGAAGTTAATCTCCTTGCATTGTCATTTTATTTTTTTTATTTTTTTTTAAGCGCGTCAATAGTGTTCTCTCGTTGCAGACAATATTGTCCTTCACCATATCCTGAGTTGTAGATGCTTCCTAGGAAAAAGTGGTCTAAGGGTAGCACTGGGCTCAAACCCGGGACTAAGTGCGACAGTCCAGCGCTCTACAAATGAGCTAATCCCTACCATATTATCATTACTGTACAATCTCCTATTTAGGGTGGTTCGTTAAAATTGATGGCTTTACCAAAACTGGAAACAATTGGATACTATATTTAGTAATATTAATGTCAGAACTAATTGGGTTGCAAGAATTACTGGACAATACGTTGGTGTCTATAATGGTTGGCTTCGGTGCTTTTGTAACAAATGGACTTGCCTGTCTCACTGATTATTTAGTTATATACATTTTTTTTTTGTATTGTATTTGTCAATATATTCAGGTCATACCTCTTGCTACAACTGCAATATTGAAATAATGCAAAAAATAAATAAATGAATAAATAAAATAAAGGTAAAAGAAAATAAAAATTGAAAAAGGAAAAAATGTACATAATTATTATTTAAAATATTTCTTCATGCAAACAAAATTAATTTAAATTTTTTGTTAGTAATTGAATTAATATTAATATAATGATAAATGTATTAAATGTAATTATAGTGAACTGATCAGTAGAAAGCCTAATGTTTATTTTAAACGTTAAACATTCCAAGCACTCCATGTAATAAATACAGTCTGTGCGCAGAGTGCTCTATTCTGGGCACGTACACTTGGGGAAATTCATGTGGTAGAAAATGTGGAGACATTTCCCTTTTGTTCGGAGCTCCGGTAATAACTGGCCAACACGCGACCAAATACTATTACAAGTGACCCATGCCCGGGGGCGGGAGGGAAGTATCCAGACGTACTTGTTATATAATACAGACACACATTCATACACACAAAAATATACATATATTATATAGGGTGACAATTTTAACATTCACTATCCACCTTGACTTGGAAAGTGTGCCAAATAGAAACAAAATTCCAAAATGATACCATAATTAATTTTTTTAAAGGTTTCAAATACAGGATTTCAAAGATCAATATTTTACTTTTTTTTAAGCTGCATTAAAATAAGAGATTTCGAAAACAAATTTTTCATTTCAAAATGAACCAAATATTTTTTTTAACGAATTTTTGTAGTAGATTATTTATTATTATTATTATTATTATCATTAAAAATGGTTACTGAACGAGAAATATCCGTTGAAGATGTAATAGCAGAGAGAGAGAGAGAGAGAGAGAGAGAGAGAGAGAGAGTGAGATACATAAGACAGGACCACTCTCTCGGACTTGAGTGGGAGAAACCACATAAATACAGCGACGGGAACAGATAGGAGAACAGTTCACACTACTGAGTTCATACAGCCAATCAATACGTGTCATTACCCCTTTTCCACTCTACCATACTCCACCACCATCCTTCACTATCATTTCAAGTGTAAAGTCCAGACTAGTCAGTGTCACTTATTATATTATACAGTGTTAACCATATTTAGTTAATTCATTTAAACAAGACCATTTCTCTCCTTCATCAACCCCATTATAAATATTCGCTGCGATATTAAATTTTGAATATAAAGTAATTCTCTGCCTTCTATTGGCTATTATTCCACATTTTTTTTTTGTTTTTTGTTTTATAGTGAAATAAGGCAAAATACATATTTACATTCAAAATGGGCACCATCATTAATTAAACACAAACGCCCTTTTTGACCAGTTTTCATTGACTTCACTCATTACAGAATCAGGACGGATTTCTTCGCAGGTTTTAAAAAATCTTTCACCAAGTTATTTTATAGTGGTGATGGTGACAGGGTTTAAGTTACCATAAACTTTATTTTTTTTTTTGTAGGGATTGGGTGAATGGGTTTTTTTACAAGTGAATAAATGTAAATGTCCAAGACGGCTCCTAGAGGGACATTTGCCAAGCAGATCTGGTAGTACGTTACTATAGAAATGAAGATATCTGTCCAAAAACTGATCCCCCTATTGAGCCGCACCATACATTTATCGAAATTATTGTCTAATTCCGGATCCGATATGTAATATCTAGATTTTCATAAGCCAAAATTAGAAATTTTCATTTATCCAATAATCCATAATTCCAACTAAATTTACTTTCGTCACTCCATTAAATATGTTTTTGACTTTTGACTATAAACTCAAAAGTAATATGGAACAATAGCCAGAATTTCTCTACATTCAAAATTGAATATAGGGAAAGGAATAGCTACGAGGTTAACGTACTGGACTCCCACGCGAAGGACCAGAGTTCGAGTCCAGCTGTGTACCCTTAGATTTGTTCTTCCTAGGAGCCTCTACAGTTTACTGTCCGCCGATAGACAGTATTGTCTGTAACGAGAGAAGACACCGGGCGCTAATGACCATTGATGTTGACGCGCCTTAAATTAAAAAAAAAAAAAAAAAAATTGAATATGCCAGCGAATAATCAATGGATATTTCATGTTCAAAAACCATTTTTCATGAATAGTAAAAAAAAATGTACTTTAAGAATTCATTAAAAAAATATGTGGTCCAATTTGAAATATGAAAGTTGGTCTCAAAATTTATTTTTATAGCTTAAACAAAGAAAATAATTGATTATATATATATTTGGAATCCTTGAACAAAATTATGGAGGGTATCATTTGTTTGTTTTTGTTTTTTTTTAATTGACGAACAAGACAAGTGGGTGTTGAAATTTACGCGCTGGAGACATATATTTTATTTATTAGTTTAATAATTATTACAGTCTTCCCTAGCCACTTGGGAATCTAAAATGTACTCTCCACAATCTGAGAACGAAATAGATTTCCTGCAGTGTAAAAAAATGAAAAATCGCAAGGGAAAAGTTGGGCAACTCTGCAGGATGACAAAATACCAGCAAACCTCCCACACAAGGAATATGTCACTGAATATGTCAGACTGATCACTGGTCCATAACTATCTCCAAAGTTATCTATTTAGAATTGGTATTAAATTTTACTAGAAACCATTGACCAGGAAAAATTAATTCTAGGAAGACGACTTTTGGTTTAATTATAAATAACCATTTCAGACTACCGTATCGTTTCATCATCACTATCTTCTTGAGAGACATCTAAACACTAATTATAAAGTATAAAATTTTGCCAGAAAATTTGCCAGTCAGTGCTCCCAGAATTGGAATAAGAGAAAGTGGTTTGAGTCGTTTCACAATATATTTTTAATTTCGCTAACTGCTGTTAAGACGAAGTATTACAATCGTGTCGAAATACATATTGAGTTCTTATGAGTTCGAAAAAGTAGTTTTTTAGAAATTGTGTGTGTGACAACTATAAGGCAATAATGTGTATGTGCCTATCTATCTGTGAGTCTGTCAGTCTTTTTGTGATCGGCATAACTCAAAAAACGAAAACTGGATACTTCGTTTAAGTTCCACCAGGAGACTTGACAATAAAGTTTTTGGTCGAAATCGATCAACCGAAAATATCATTTTACATACATACATACATATTGCTTACATTTTTTTTTTTTTTTTTTTTTTTTATATTTTCTCAAAAAATGGTTCCAGCAATTTTCTTTGATTTTGTTATATGAACTATACATACAAAGAGCTAGAATTTTTATTTCCAACATTTCTGTGGAAAATTTATTTAAGGAGGAGGTTTTGGAAGAGGGACTAAGTTATGCTCACCTCTAATGTGCTGTTTCACAATTCACTATCTGTTTCTTTCATTCATATAATATAATCAGCATTAAATATGTTGGCAAAATTGTGAGTTGGTAGAAAAACGGTTAACCAGAATTGTGATATTACTGAATAGTTTTTTTTTTTTCCAGTTATTTTGCGATTTTCTCCGATAAAATACCGATTGGTTTCAGTGATATTTTCCGTGATAACCTGCTACTTTTTATGGTCATCGGCCGGTTTTGGGCGTTTGTCAAACAGTGTGATAGCATAGATTTGCATAGAGCAAATTTAGTTTATACACTGATTGGTCTTTAAATTGAAATGTAATTGGTGTGTGATGTAGTTGTGTTGTAGTAGCTTGTGGCGTGAGCGGTTTAGTAAAGGGCTTGTGTGTGTAAATATATTTTAAAGAGAGAGAAGTATTATAGTATGTACGAAAGCATCGAGAGCACTGGGTTTTGTAATAAGGCACACTCGTGATCCCAAAGCGGTGCTAACTGTGTACAATGCATTGATTCGTACGTGTCATTGATTTGGTGTCCTTACACTGAGAAGGATATAGTTAGACTGGAAGCTATACAAAACCGTTTCATCAGGACTTTTAACAAAAGTTTACCCAGCGGTGCTACTCATTTCTGCTCTTTAGAGTCTAGAAGACGTAATGCTGGTCTTTTATTCTTGAAGAAGCTCTTAAATAGCGAAATTGATTGCATGGAGCTACTTGCTGCCGTTTCTTTTCATGTACCACCTCGCTGCTTGCGGAGTACTTCGTATTTCGTGGTCCCTGCCGTTAAGACTAATGCGCTGTTCAACGCTGACGTCATTTGTAGAATATGCAGGTCATGGAATGAGTATATTCCTAGTGATGTGGCATCTGGACTTTTCAAAAAACATTTTTGCATTACTTGAAGATTTACTGTTAAATGAGAATGTATTATTTTACTATTATTATTTTATGTATCACTGTATGTATCACATGTAATGACTTCAACCATAAGGCTTACGCCGTTTGTTGATAAAAATATAATAAATAAATAAGTAAAAGACCACCACTGTTTTGAAAATAAATATTTTATTCTCTGAATGAATTTAAATGCATTACAATATTCACAACTATATCTTAATAAATCAATTGTTAATCTAGAATAAATGCTAATCTCTATCACTGGCACTGAGTTTAAGAGAGCGATTCCTGAGCAAGTGTTGTGGCAGAATGTCAGTTTCAGATTGTTCTTGTTTGAAAACAGAATGCAGACTTGAAAGAATGCCTTCTCTTGTTAGTAAAATTCTTTCCCTGAGAGAAGGGGTGAACACAAAGCTACCAAAGTTCTGTGAACTCTAAAAGACAAAGCTAACCAGGTCCTTTGAACGTTTTTTGTAACTGTTGTCTTCTACCTATGCGTGCCCTTTTTGCCAGCGAATCTGCATTTTTCTCTCAAATAAAATAGCTATAATTTCTATAATTCCGGCATCCATCACAAAATGTTTTTTTGAAATATTTAAATTTGAAACATTTGAAAAACATTTAAAGACCAGTCAGTGTATAAACTAAATTTATTCTATCCAAATCTATGTGATCACACTGTTTGACAAGCACATCCTGATGATGGGCGAACGCCCCAAAACCGGTCGATGACCACAAAAAAGAAGCAGGCTATCACGGAAAATATCTCTGATGTTTTCTAGCACAGCGGAACCAACCACGACAACTAACGATTGGTTTCATTAAACTTCTTATGTTACCAATACTATGGAATCTATCACTTTTGTAAGAAACGTTTTCTGAGAATTGAGGCAGTTTTGAGGCAGGGGAAATGTTGTGCTTCCCTCAAAAAAATGTTGTCTTACAAAGTTTAGCGTTTCCCATTCATGTAAATTGAAGGTAACTTAAACATCTAGTAAGTATAATTATTATATGTATTGAGGAGAATTAGTCAGTGATAACCAATAGTCGGTTATAATTATTTATGAGAAGGGGTTGTGAGTGTATCACACCAGATATTTTTTTTATTTATTATTTAGTTTTATTGTGCCGAAAGCACAACTTAATTTTAAGTTATTATTAAAATAATATATTTTTCTATCATTTTCCAAAAATTTAAATTAAATTAGTATTATGACTAATGTTAAATCAAAATAAAACATATTAAAAATACAAATGGCAAAACGTAATTCTTCAAGCATCCATCTATATCTCTTAAGACTAAAAAGGATTTACTTGGAACTAAAAGGTATGCTTTAATCATTCATTTTGAAGTAAGTGCTTTTTACTGGTATCTTTTACACGAAGTAAGTGTTTTTATTTCAGTAGTATCTTTTACTTAGTTATTTTAATTTTTTTTTTTTTTTTACTTTTATTGATATTTACAACTGTATAACAATACAATAAGCAAAAGTGATTAAAGAAAATAAAGACATGCACACATGTGAGGGACATTATTCAGTAATGTCCCTTATTGTTTACTTAGGCTGTTTGATGATGGAAAAAGTAAGTCTCGCGGCCACAGGCGTTTCAGACGGCGGGGAGGACTGCCTGGAATATGGGCAGAGGTCAATTGTAGGACGAGAGGGTTAGGATGAAGGAGGAGAGATTCATGGAATTTTTTGTAACGGGAGGATATCATTTCTGCGATGAAAGGGATTTTTAGGTCGTTGTGTAAGGTCAGGTTGGATACGTAATATGGGGCTTGGGTGATTTTGCGGAGGATTCTGAATTGGAGGGACTGGATTCTTTTGGAATTGGTTCGCTTGGTTGAGCCCCAGACTTCAACCCCGTAAGTCCAAATTGGTCGTAAAATTGTTTTGGATATAAGTACTTTGTTGTCTAATGAGAGTTTGGAACGTTTGTCTAGTAATCTAAGAAGAAGTCTGTATCGAGTGTTTAGCTCTTGTCGTTTAAGTCTAGTATGTGGGTTCCACGTGAGTCTTTTGTCCAAGTACATACCTAGGTATTTCACGGTGTCTGCAACAGGGATGGGAATGTTATTATAGTATAGTGAAGGAGAAGTTCCTCAGCGAAGAGTAAACGTTACATTGGTGCTCTTACTCTCATTAATTTTAATTTTCCATTGTTTGCACCATAGTTCTACTTTCTCCAAGTGATTCTGGATGTTGTGGGTGGCAGATTGTGGATCTGGATCGGAAGAAAGGAAAGCTGTGTCATCTGCAAATGAGGCGGTGATTGTGTGTGAGGATTGTGGAATATCGGATGTGTAGAGGGTGTAAAGTAGAGGGCCTAGAATACTTCCTTGCGGTACTCCGGCCCTCGCGAGGAAACAGGAGGAGAACTTAGAGCCATGTCTGACCCGGAAGTACCGTTCATTGAGGTAGGATTTTAGAATCAAGTAATATGTGGAGGGAAGGATTTCCTTGAGCTTGAAGAGCAAGCCCGGGCGCCAAACCCGATCGAATGCCTGGGACACATCGAGAAAGACGCCCGAGCAATACTCCCCAAGGCTGCAGGATATGGTATCTACAATGCGATGAACCTGCATGATGGTGCTGTGGCGAAGTTTTTTATTTCAGTAGTATCTTTTACTTAGTTATATTAATTTTAACTTTTTCTTATATGCCAACCTTCCCATATGCAAATCAAAAATTGGGTTTTCATCAGAAATACTTGTTTTGATGCCTTCTGAAAACGAAAATAATGTTTTTAGTGAATAGTTTTTGTATCTATGTATGTATATATATTTAATATGTGTGCATGTACGTATTTTAGCAGAATAACTCAAGGACGAAAAATCACAGGAAGTTCAAACATGATATTTCCGGTTAGGTAGCACACCGCGTATGATACGAAGGTATCCGGCAATATCCACCAACCGGAAGATTTTTTTTCTCGTCTTTGTAAGATTTTCGAAATTTGTTTAAAACGACTGCAGTTAATTTCTTTAAAACTTGGAATGCTAACTGTACAGATAAAACTTATCACTTTAATTTGTTCCGAAAAAAATTGATTTTGGGAGCTTGTCATTTAGATTTAAATTTAAACGGACGCTAAATGCTTTGTTGGTTATCCAGAGGGGCTCCACACAAGTCCGCTTAGATGTATAATATAACCCCGACCAGTTTTTTTTTTTAATTTTTTTTTTTTGGCCAGCCAAACAACTAAACATTGTAAACAGGGGAATTTAAAGGAAAATTTGTTAATAAATTTGAATTAATTGGAGTAGGAGAAAGTGGTGTGAGTGTTGCACACCACTCACTGAGAAAATTATCATCTTTTTCATAAACATTTCCACCACAACTAATATCTAGCTGTTAAAATATTATGGTTTAAATATAAATTTAGGCAAACCTTAATAAAATAAGCCTGGACTATGAAAGCCTTTTAGAAACCTTTCAATCATTAGGCAAGCTAGATTAGATGTTATAGGGGATTTTCACACTGCGGCCTGAAAGATTTATTGTGCCCCCCTGAAGCCTTCCCAATGCATGCCGGTGTTCACTAGCTGCAGACAATATTGCCCAATCACCGGACCGTGAGCAGTATAGGCTCCTAGGAAGAGAAAATCTAAGGGTAGCATGCTGGATTCGAACCCGGGACCTCCGTGTTGCTATCCAGCGCGCTACCTCTGAGCTAATTCCTTCCTTACCCCCCTTGGCTTACGCCAGTTAACTAGGGACGGAGACCCTAGTTCGTGTACTATGTTCATCCTTGTCTGTAAAAGGGTAGAATACATGGAGTACTGAGCTGTGGAATCCGTAGGATCGCTACTCCCCAAGTAACTGTATGCAACAGTTACTCTTTGCGGGCAATTAGGCCAGCTAAGAAATGGCATTGGCAAAACTCATGCATGTCTGCTAATTTTTGGTTGTTTATCACGTCTCAAAAAAAAATTATGGTCTAAACTAAAACCTATCATGCCACAAAAGTTCATGAAGGGTACACACAAAATATGAACAATTCAGATCACATAAACAATGTATCTCACACAAACAAGATTCATAATTATCATGGTTTGACGGCTGCTTTCAAAATCTAAGTGCAGAAAAACAGAGTTACTAGCTCCCGGAAAGAAATACAAGCACGTGGTTTTCACCTCGCTACCCGTTTCTACCCCCAAGTCCCTGTAGGTCAATATTAATTGACAATAAATCAGTTTACAATAATCTAATACAAAGTTAATTTTGATAGAATTGCTGTTCTATTTTGAGCAATTGATGTAAACTACAGTGTGACAGGCCTTTTGATATATATACATATATAGCACTCAGTGATGCTTTATGTCACACTACGCCATTCTGTCAAGTGTCATACGGACTACACTGCACCGCCACTTATGTACGTACATATTTCCAATATCCAATAATAAATCCTTTAAGCAGACTTTTGTTTATTTAATAACAGGTTTTTTATTTAGTACATAATAGTATTTGTTATTGTTGTGTTATACTGTTATCAAAATAGAAATACATAATAATTATTTGTCGATATCAATTAAAAAACAAGAAAAAGTTGTTCACAAGATGACTGTCTAGGTGATTCTAATTTTATTTCCTTGCCTCCAAAAAACATCTTGAATTAAGGGTGAAGTATTTGTTACCACAAGAGATGATAACTCATAGAATAAATCTGCTCAAGATAGCGTATCTGATAAAGAAAGATCCTAAAATAATCCCAAATTGATAACAGTTTGAATAATCCGTGCTTTGTGTGAAGGATTAGTTTTGGGCAATGTTACTGAACGCCTAATGGGTTATATTGTGGCATGCTCTAATTTAGAGTACACTTTTCTCTCTCTTATTTTTAACACAGGTATCTAAGGATGTCTCCCAGAATAAAGCTATTGGCTTTTGATTTTCTTCCAAAGAATTGGAACTACACTCAATCACACCTTTACAAATCAATCTGGCACACCTACAACCAACAAAGATTTTCTATTACCAGATCATAATAGATTGTAGCCAACAATAGCCAATTAAGAAAGCCTCCTATTGTATAATAGCCCTACAGCTTGGATTAGTTGGTCTAATTGTTTACGGAATTTGGACGATAAAAGTATTCACTTCTTTGCCTGTTTCTGACCTAGATTTTTTTTAACCTACATTCGAAAGATTTAGCAAAACACCAATAGAAACCTTTTTGGATAATATATAGATAAAATATGTTATGAAGAAATTCTCGAAGGGGGCCTCACACCGCCATAGCGATGTGACCGCCATATGATGATGATGATGATGATGAAGAAATTCTCCCAGTATTCCGCAAGATTACTACCTATTCTATGACAGTGTGCATAATAATATCATAATTTCGCTTGATCCTTTTTGAAAAATAGCATATTGAATTAAATAACAAAGATTCTATATAATCAAACACATAATCATTCTGTGAGTCAACAAGAATCAGTTAGATAGATAGATTCTACCGGGGGAATTGGCTATTCAGCCTACGCCACCGCGGCACCCCAAGGATCTATTGTGGCACCCCCCTAGTTGGAGACCCTCCCCCTATCCTGTCCTTAACCGGACTGTGAAATTGGGGGGGGGGCTCCCAGGTGGTCCATCAGAGCACCTGCCATCAGAGCACCCTCTCGAGTCCTGCTTGCCTTAAAAGACTTAATAGGTCCGAGAGAGGGCCCTGGCTGAGGCTTATTGGCACCAGCTTCTCTTTACCAAAGAGGCGGTACCTTAGCCAGACCAGCCCCTCGCACTGACATACCACATGCAGTGCCGTCTCCTCTTCTTCCTGACAAAACCTACACAGGCTATCCGTTGCCAGGCCCATGCGATGCATGTGCTTATTTAGTCTACAATGGCCAGTGAGAATGCCAACTGCTATCCTTATGGCCACCCGGCCTAGTTGGAGTAATTCTGCAGTTAGCTTGGGCGAGTAGCTATGGATAAACTTTTTCGCCTGCCTCTGGCCTGGAGTTTTGACCCACCATTCCCTTGATCGGTCCTGCATCCATAGCTTAATGGATGCACTCCTGAGGCATCTAGAGACACCGCAGAACGGCTCCGGCCCGATAAGCGCTCTCATTGAACCCTCCCGGGCCAGGCGGTCCGCCGCCTCATTGCCTCTGTGACCCGAGTGCCCAGGTACCCAAACCAGGAAGACCTTATTATGGCTACTAATTTCCTTGAGTGCACCTAGGCAGTCCCACACCAGCCTTGAGCTGATCTCCCACGAGTCAATTGCCCGCAGAGCAGCCTGGCTATCCGAATAAATGACGACTCTGGAGTTATGCACTCCCCGTCTTCTTATTTCGGCGGCGCAGATAATAATCGCGACTAGCTCCGCCTGAAAGACCGTAGCTAGCCTTCCCAGGCTCACCGAGATATTACATCCCGGACGAGCCCCGTACACGCCGGCTCCCACTCCATCTTCCGTCTTGGACCCGTCCGTGTACCACATAGATTCGCCTGCAATTGGCAGCCCATTCTTCCATGCCCCTCTGTCTAATATCAGGACTTTGAAGGGTTTTTGGAAGTCATACCTAGGAGTCATTATGTCCGTAGGCAGGCCCAAGATCGGGTCCGCCTCCAGCTCCTCCCACAAGAATCAGTTACTAAAAAAGATTATTCCCAACCAAAAACAAACAAAAAAAAAACGAAAAATTTGTTTTGTCCGACTCATAGCGAATTATGAAGCATTTCTCCCCAAAACAATCATTTTGTTTGTTTTTATTTACGCTCAATTTAAAAAAGAAATTATCGGTAAGCAAATCGTTGATTCTCATTAAAAAGAAAAAAAAACAAAAACGTAAATTCACAGTACCATAATATATAATTAATAAAATTAAGAAATTAGCCCTTTAGAAAATTATTCACAATTAAAAATTACCAGCATTACTACAGAAAATTTGCAACTTATTTAAGAAGAAAGATAAATATTACATTGGCTTAATAAGTAATTTATTGCAAACTGGGTTTAAAATAAAGTAATACATTGCTAGAAATATCGTAAAATTTATTATTTTAAAGCATGATTTAATAACCATACAATTTTAATTAATTTTAATATAATTTTATATATAAAACAAAATAATAATAATATTCTTTATTTTACGTCCAATACATATTTACATATTTATATAATAAATTAGAGTGCCAGAAAAAGGATCTATAACTCTAACTGAGATTCAAAATAAAAGAGTAAGCAAAGCTATTCCAATATTAGGGAAAGGACGAACAAAAACCTAATACAAAAATAAGATTAAAAGAGAATTTTGGATAAAAACTTAGCTACTTAAGATATACTTAATTCTTTTGTTTGTAATGAATATTTACATTATACACACCTATATTTTTAATTAAATCATTGTTACTTATTTCTGAATTTAAGAAAAATCTTTCTGTCGCTTGTTTTATGACATCCTTAATGAATGGTAAACCAGACTGTTCGTGGAGGGAACTAATCGGTGTGTACCAAGGAGAATCTGTAGCGAATCTCAGAAACTTATTTTGGATTCACTGAAGTTTTAGCATATTGGTTGGACATGTAAGCTTCCACGCTGCAGCGGCATAAGTTAAGACAGGTCTAAATTTTCGTTATCGAGTTTTTACTGGAAATACACGTTTTGAATCCCCAAAGACCAAAAAAAAAGTGGTTTTTAGCAAAGTGTTGTGTGGATGTGAACAAACAGCATAGCTCAAAAATGCAAAAATTACAGAAACTTTAAAATTAGCATTTCATATGTGGGGGTATCGCTATAGGATAACACGTAGCGATAGGATGTACTGAAGTGATTTCAACTGTGTTTAACTGTGTTTTATGGACTGTTCGTCGCTATATTTATACAGCTTCTTCCAACTCCAGTCCGATGAGGTAAGAAGAAGACTTGGTTAACACTGGTTAACTGATATATTAATAATGAGACGCAGACTGCTTGGACTTTACAATGGATGAATGTTTAAGGTTGAGTGGTATGAGAATAGACACGTAGCGATAGGATGTACTGAACTGATTTCAACTGTGTTTAACTGTGTTTTATGGACTGTCCGTCGCTATATTTATACAGCTTCCCCCCAACTCCAGTCCGTGAGAGTGGTTGAGATTCTCTTGCATTCTTTGGTTGCTGTTTGCTCTCTTGCTGTTACAGTTTACTATGATTTTATCTATAAAAACACGGACGGGTTTATAATTAAATTCGGCTCGCTAACTATGAATAAAGAGACCTATTACTTTTATTGGGTACTTTTACCTGAGAAAATTCATTTAAAGAAGTTAGGGGGTTGGGGGAATGTATGGTTTCCTCAAAACAAAACAAAAAAAAATCATTTTATTTTAGATTCTCCCAATTGATATAAAATTGAAGACAAATAAATATTTAGAAACAATTATAAGTTTGAAAGGAAAATTCCTCCTTTAAATCTGTGTAATCTTTAGTAAGAGAAAGTCGTGTGAGTGTTTCACACACCAGACTTTTTCAATAAATTCATCAAAACTAATTTCATTAATTCTATCAGACCATTTCTCACATAAACCGGATTGTACTAAAAGTCTGTCTCTATTCAATCGAGAATGAAATTATTTGAATTCATTGTCGTGCAGTTTTACTGCATTGTTACTAACTTTGTGCTCCCAAATTTAAAAGAAATAGAGATAGTTCCGTTTAAATATTTAATATCTAGTTTTATTTATTTATTTTTCTTATTAACTCAGAGGACACCTAATTATATTTCTCGTTTGGAAAGTGGTCAGGTTAAATTGAAATTCTACGTTATAAAGGTTGTAATAAACTACTTTATTATATTGTTAAGTTGCCAAACAATAGATTCCCTAAGTTTATGCTTCAATAAATTATTATTACTAATGGTTTCTAAAATGTGAAATACAATTGGGTAGCAAAACTATTGTTACAGAGATAGGTCCAGACATTTACACAATTGATTTGGACTCAAATGTTAAGGAAGATGAAAACTAATGTATTATTTAATTATAATAATATATTAATTCAGTTAGTCTAGTTAAAAGTTGAAAACTCCTCACATAGCTTTCCATTATAAGTATCTAGAGTAATTAGGTTAGAACACCATTATTTACGCATTATGTCATTTATTTATTTATTTATTTTGAATTCTGAATAATCTTCAGTTTATTATTATTTTATTTCTTATACCCTAAGTTTAAAGCTTTATTTTTTAACTTAGGTGTAGATACCAATTACTAAGTTTCCAGACTTTCTTATCGTCGCTTCCCTTCTTGTTTATAATAAATTGTCACCCCATCCTGCCATTTTTTAAACAATGTAATTTTAAAAAATACATACTATTCTCATATTACAATTTAATTTAATGTATTACAAAACAATGTTCTATATTTTGTAAAGTTCTTAATAGAAAAAATACACTCTTTATTATAGTGAGTGTAATTATTAGTGTAATAGGCAAATTTCAAATAATCTTAAAAAAACAAAAATGCAACAAAACAAATATTTTAACACAACGTAACAACTAACAAAACAGCCTTAACTTATAAATACTATCCTTAAAAAATAAAATAAAATAAATTCATTTAATCGATTTCACGACAATATTATATATTTTAAAAAGTTCTTAAAGGATAAATTAAATATTTTTAATGATAGAACATCAAAACAAATTAAATTAATCTTTAAAAAAATTACAACAAGTAATACATAATTAATACAACATAATATTATTTTAGTGTGATAGATGGGCTTCTTTTTCTTCACATATCTTTTCAAACCGAGGTATGACCTAAAAAAAGTTGTTTGACTAGGCGGGGCGCGCCGCACGGTATGGAAAACGTTGATCTAACTTATCAGTTCCATTATTTTCCTTAATATTTTCTCTCTCTAAGGCTTAATTAACTCTTTGCCTTCGTTATATTTTTCAGTTATTCCTTTATAAATATGTTACTGTCTAGCCAGATGATGTAATGACATGGCAAAGTCATTGACATCGGCAAAGTACGCCAAAGAAATAATTTACAAAAGGTGAAAACAGTGACACTGTTGGCCGCCGACAGCCGCGGTCAAACAAACAAACAACAAAGCCTTTTCATCAATTCTCGCATCAAAAGGCAGGCACCGCCATAAGTATGGCCACTAAATAAGGTCAGAAAACTACGAAGGTCGCACAAGGCCGCACACTAAGACAGATATCTTGGTGTGAGTGTGAACAACAGTATATATAAACTCTATGTTATACGACGATAGATTATTATATCATCTACGACCAAACTATACACGAGCGGCAATTCACAGTTATATTCAACTTATCATTCTCGTAGTTGTGCACTTTAGTTCGTTATTTTAACCATTCTAAATTATCAGTTATTATCTTCTATTTATTATTAAGTATTTTATTATAGTTATTAGTTACCATTTATCACGTTTAAATTATTGTTAAAATACAGTTTATTTTTATATAAAAAACCGTTTAATAATTCGAGCACTAACTTCCAAATCTCTCAAACTAACTTCCGCCCTCTTCAAGACATCTGCTACTCCAGGAATCACACAACAAACTATTCCATTACATTTAATATCTGATTCCATTACATCTAGATGATATAATCCTCGTCGTATATCATAGAGTTTATATATACTGTTGTTCACACTCACACCAAGATATCTGTCTTAGTGTGCGGCCTTGTGCGACCTTCGTAGTTTTCTGACCTTATTTAGTGGCCATACTTATGGCGGTGCCTGCCTTTTGATGCGAGAATTGATGAAAAGGCTTTGTTGTTTGTTTGTTTGACCGCGGCTGTCGGCGGCCAACAGTGTCACTGTTTTCACCTTTTGTAAATTATTTCTTTGGCGTACTTTGCCGATGTCAATGACTTTGCCATGTCATTACACTAATGTATGACAACTAATGTAAAACAACAATAAATATTTATATATCAATAAATAATATTGTATAATTTATATTATTATAATATGGTATAACAATAAGTATAATAAAATTGTGACGAAATCACAACATCTATTTTACATCAAATACAGCTGTCGTAACGACCATCAAAAAATAATAAATAAACAAATAATAAACAGGGTTATCTGTTAGCAT
Organism: Triatoma infestans; assembly: GCA_011037195.1. Taxonomy (NCBI): domain Eukaryota; kingdom Metazoa; phylum Arthropoda; class Insecta; order Hemiptera; family Reduviidae; genus Triatoma; species Triatoma infestans. Next base: position 106,093 of record JAAEAF010005115.1, on the reverse strand, counting down.
TAATGTGGAGGTGAATTTAAATAACTAGACTGAACCTTTCATATAACAGTGTGTAACCTTCTGCTTTACCTTAATAAAAAATAAAAACATCTGTTGTGAAACACTCACACCAATTTCTCTTACGACGAAATGGCAAATTTTCTCCACACTTACAATTTTTTCTTATTAGTGTTTAAAACCGTCGGCATTTTTATGGAGAAAATGAGAAAAAAAAACTGGAAAACTCTAATTCAGTAAAGTCGTACTTCCGGTCAACCGATTTTCACCAAATTGGGAATTTTGGCAACTTATATCATTCTAATTAATATTATTTAGTTGGCAGAATTGTATAGCACATTGTTGAACTAAAATAACACCTTAGAAGAAAAAATAATTCCACCCCTTCTCAAAAGTACCGTTAAATGAATTTTCCTGGAGAAATGTTCCAAACAAAAGTTGTAGCTGTTTGTAAACAAAGAAAACTGTTAGAGCCGTATCAGTGAAAATAGCAGAAAACTAATAAATACTTTTCAGTGAAATCACACTTTCAGGGTAATCCAGTTTTCTTCAAACTCGGGATTTCGAAAATATATTTAATTCTAATTAATATTATTTAGATAATAGAATTGTGTAATAAACTGAAATAGCACTTTAGAGGAAACCACAACCCCACCACACCCTCAAAAGTGCCCTTAAATGAATTTTCCCGGACAAATTTTGCAAATAAATGTAGTAGCTCTTTGAATATGTTGTTGATATAATAAGTTTAAAGAAAATCGATTGAGCTGTTTTTGAGAAAATTACAGAAAAAAACTGAAAAACCATTCAGTAATGTGGCACTTCCGGTTGCTGGAATTCGGCCGAAATTTTAGTGCCTGATGCGGTGGTATACATAAACGAAATACCAAGTATAAGATTCCTGCAACTTTTAGTTTTTGAAATATTCTTTTCACAAATAACCAAACATACCCAGACACACGTATACAGCCTATTTTCTAAAAACCTCTTTTTTCGAATCAGGGGACCTCATAACGTGTATTTTCGATGGAAACTCAATTACTTACAAATAATTATTCTTCAAGCAGAAAAAGTAAAATGTACATAGTGTGTGTTAAATGGAGTTGTTCTTCTTTTGAAAACATTAATTAATATTCTTTCGGGTTCAACTTTCTGATCAGCTACAGACTTTCAAGTTTCCAACTTTCTGAACTCCTCCAGCCGCACCCCTCTAAGTAGGTCTAGCAAAGCTGAAATCAGCTCCCACGTGAAGCTCGTGATTTCGGAGTTGCTTACTCCGAACTGAAGAAACCTTGTCCTCTTCAGGCCGGCACACTTACAAAAAATGTGTACCGAAGTTTCTTACTCGGTCTTACAGAATCGGCAAAACGCTTCATCTGTACGCAGTAGCTCGTGCATGTTCCTATCAAGCCCTACAGTGCCCCATTAGTAAACCCACAATTAGGCTTACATCCTTCAGGCTATGTTTCAGTAGGTCACTGGTAAATACAGACACGTGTTTCTTCATGAAGAGGTTTTGCCTGCCTCTGAGGCAAGGTGTTCTCTCCCATCACTGCCTTTGATAGAAGTTTGAGTGAGGCTCTTGGACAAACCGCAGAAGAGCTTGGGACCTATAAAAATGTCCTTCCAGCCCACCCTCCCTAGGGCATCCACTTTCTCATTGCCAAGAATCCACGCATGTGCCGGCACCTAAGTAATTATCAGTTTATTCTGAGCACCTACTTCGGTTAGGGCTGTTAGGAGAGTGTATGTTACTAGAGAATACTTTACGGAGGCCGGCAGTGCACTGAGAAGGCTCCGGGCGCCAATGACGCGCCTTGAATTAATAAATAATAATAATAATAATAATAGTAACAAATAATGAAGTATTTTTTACGCTTCATCTATACGCAGTAGCTCGTGCATGTTCCTATCAAGCCCTACAGTGCCCCATTAGTAAACCCACAATTAGGCTTACATCCTTCAGGCTATGTTTCAGCAGGTCGCTGGTAAATACAGACACGTGTTTCTTCATGAAGTGGTTTTGCCTGCCTCTGAGGCAAGGTGTTCTATCCCATCACTGCCTTTGATAGAAGTTTGAGTGAGGCTCTTGGACAAACCGCAGAAGTGCTTGGGACCTATAAAAATGTCCTTCCAGCCCACCCTCCCTAGGGCATCGACTTTCTCATTGCCAAGAATCCACGCATGTGCCGGCTCCTAAGTAATTATCAGTTTATTCTGAGCACCCACTTCGGTTAGGGTTGTTAAGAGAGTGTATGTTACTAGAGAATACTTTACGGAGGCCGGCACTGCACTGAGAAGGCCCCGGGCGCCAATGACGCGCCTTGAATTAATAAATAATAATAATAATAATAATAATGAGCAGAGGCGAATGGGGCTGCGACCCACCCCTGTTCGGTAACTCGATCTGCATACAGATGGATCCAAAACTCCGACTGGGGTCGGAGCTGGGGTCTACGGGGGTAGGCCTAAAGTTAAAATTAAGGCCAGCCTAGGGAAGTACGCCACGGTCTTTCAGGCTGAAGTCGTGGCGTTACAACTCTGCGCTAGGGAGATTATAAGGCAAAGGATAGTGGGTAGAAGAGTGGCCATATACTCCGACAGTCAGGCAGCCCTGAAGGCACTTTCCTCACACCAAATAGTCTCAAGACTGGTGTGGGACTGCCTACTTGCCCTCATCGAGGTGGGTACTCGGAATAAACTGACACTCGCCTGGGTGCCGGGACATGCGGGGTTCCTGGGCAATGAGAGGGCGGATGCCCTAGCGAGGGAGGGCTCGCAGGATACCTTTATAGGCCCCGAACCCTTCTGCGGCTTGTCCAGGAGCCTCATTCAAACTTCTATCAGGGGGTGGATGGAAGATCAGCGTCTGCGTTGGTGGGAGGGAACACCAGGACAGAGGCAGGCAAAGCTCTTCATTAAAAGACATTTGCCTAAATTTACCAAAGACCTACTGAGCCAAACCCGAAGGGATATAAGGTTAATTGTGGGTCTATTAACAGGGCATTGTAGGCTGAATAGACACATGCACCACCTACAACTTGCGATAGTGCGGTTTGCCGATTCTGCAAGTTAGAGGAGGAGACCCTGGCGCACATCCTTTGCGAGTGCGCCGGCCTGGCGAGGTTTAGGTTTCTTCAATTGGGGACGGGCAATCCCGAAGCTGAAAGCTTCATGACGGAGCCGCTCTCAGCTTTGCTAGGATTGATTAGGAGGGCAAAGCTGGGGGCTGTTCTGTAACTTAAGGAGATCCACCATAGACCTCAATTTGTAGGTCGCATGGAAATGAGCTCACCCCCCCCCCCCCGATATCGATTCTAAACAGAATCGCAAAACGCTTCATCTTTACGCAGTAGCTCGTGCATGTTCCTATCAAGCCCTACAGTGCCCCATTAGTAAACCCACAATTAGGCTTACATCCTTCAGGCTATGTTTCAGTAGGTCGTTGGTAAATACAGACACATGTTTCTTCATGAAGAGGTTTTGCCTGCCTCTGAGGCAAGGTGTTCTATCCCATCACTGCCTTTGATAGAAGTTTGAGTGAGGCTCCTGGACAGACCGCAGAAGAGCTTGGGATCTATAAAAATGTCCTTCCAGTCCACCCTCCCTAGGGCATCTACTTTCTCATTGCCAAGAATCCACGCATGTACCGGCACCTAAGTAATTATCAGTTTATTCTGAGCACCCACTTCGGTTAGGGCTGTTAGGAGAGTGTATGTTACTAGAGAATACTTTACAGAGGCCGGCAGTGCACTGAGAAGGCTTCGGGCGCCAATGTCGCGCCTTGAATAAATAAATAAATAATAATAATAATAATAATAATAGTAAGAAATAATGAAGTATTTTCCATGATAAATATAAAACTTAAAACACTTAAGTCTTCGTGTTAAGCGCGTGTCAGTGGTTGGTTGTAAACCGACGTTTCGCCCATTTTATAAGAGGTTTCTTCAGCCACTAAAGTCACCAGTAATTCTGGAAGTTGGAAGTGCTTTGTTTAACGTGTAATTGAATTTACTAGAATCAACAAAAGTTGAAATTTTAAAAGGAAAATTATTATAACAATAATAATAATCTTTTTTTATGAAATAAAACGGTGTGTACATTGAATATGTTGTTGATTGTATACATATTGGCAAACGCCAATAACTCATATTGATGTTATTACGTCTGAGTCATACATAAAATATAAATTCCTAAAATAAAACAAAATAAACATAACAAAAATCTAAAAAAACATAAATAAATAAATAAATTTTAAAATCCAATTAAAAAAAAAAAAAAAAAATTAAATTATTCAAAACTGTACGTAACCAAGAGATATATAGAACAATAAATGAATATTTGTATACAATAATGAATAACATTTCAAGACCAGAAACAATAGCGTAACTCTAATAAAAAAGAGTAATTTGTTGATCATCTGTTTTCCGGGTATAAAATTATAAAGGAAAAATTGGATTTACCGTTGGTAGAGTTTTATTAGGAAAACTCTTGAAAAATGATATTTCATTCTAGCTGGTTATATTAATTAAAATTGTAAATATGCCAGGTTTCCACATGCCTTGATCTACTATATAACACTTGATAATCTAGACAATTCAACTACCAGGAATAAGCTGGGAACATTATAAAATTATGTTTAATTCTGTTTGTTTATTACAGTATGTGATCCGATTTTTGAATACGGATTTTACAGTTTTATTAATAATTAAAAAAATATATATTACATTTAGAATCTTGAATGTATATTGAATTCAAGGAAACATTGTTTATACAGGTCTACAGTCAATCTAAACAATTGCATAACTTTATCTGACTGGAAAGTACATATTAAAATCTGGTGTGAAACACTCATAAGAGTGTTCTATGATTGCTATTAATATAATTATAAAATTTGCTAATAATTTGCTTTTAACCTTGTTTATTTTCACTTAGCCCTAACATAAATACAGAGGTGCTTAGGTAAATATTCACCAGGCCGCACTAAAGACTTTAGAGGCGACCATCAAGTCGAGGATTGTTAAAGAATGCCGCGAACAGTTAGAATCTTTGACAAACCAATATAGCCTTCGGCTTAGCTGGGTGTTTGGGCATTCAAGGCAACGAAGATGCCGACAGACTGGCAAAGAAGAGCGCCTCACAAACGCCTATTGGTCCGGAACCTTTCTACGGCATCTCCGGGGTGAAAGACTGGCTGTGGGGTCATTGAAAAATAGCTATTACGGAAACATACATTATATTGGAAAAATATTGCAGGGCTAAGCCATTCTAAGATCTTCTTGGAGGGCCCTTCAAAGACACGCACAACCCATCTCCTCGGCAAGACAAAAGTGGAGCTAAGGAGATTTACTGTCCTAGTTAAAGGGCATTGCCTTTTAAAGAAGTATCTGCATACTATGGGTCTCTTTGCGCACCCACTTTGCAGAGAAAATGCGGCCAAAAGGATGAGACACCTTTTCACTTTCTTGGAGAGTGCGGGCATGCTCGCAGATGGTTCCTCTCGGGCGAGATCAGAGATTTCACTCGCCTCAGCACTGGCGTTCCTTAAAGATTCAGGACTGATGTTAGGCGTTCTACGGGGTGCACAGTGGGCCCAGCCGCGGTATAAGTGCTGAACCTCTTTTGAGGCCCCTGGTTCTAGAATATAGGTACATACCCAAGACAGATAATTAATGTGATCGCTGAAGCCCAGAAATTAGCGCCGAAAACATCGAACAAACTTACTTCACCTTTCATGCAACAGCCCTTGAAGGGCCAAGATTTATCAGACGGCGATTTATCCCTAGCACACCGCACTTCCGAATGCTATTTAACTCTAACCTTCACTACCTACGTGCGCTGCTATCATCAAACGGGCTGTGTGCAAATCTACGTTATCACACTGTTTGACAAAAAGCACCCTGATGATGGGCAAACGTCCGAAGCCGGTCGATGACCACAAAAAGAAGTAGGATATCATGGAAAATATCTCTGATAAAATTAAATATTTTAAAAATAATTTGGCCCAATTGCAATACTTGTTCTTACTATAAGGAAGTAGAAGTAAAAGTAGGATATTAAAAAAAAAGAAGTAAAATAAAATATACATTCAGTTGTTTGGTAAGTATCAAATTATTTTTCATAGACCTAGAATGAAAAGAAGTGCCACGGTTTAGGTTAATTATGTTTAACTTGCAAACTGACACCCTGTCAACTCAATTTTCGCCTATATTAACTTTCATCTGCTAAAATATACTCTCAGTTTAAAAAGTTCACTCATTGTAAAAATAAAAAATAAAATAAAAAAATTATTTATTTTACCTAATTCTGCCTTTGTACAATTATAATAATAACATTGCTTTAAAATTAAGCAGATATAGAAACAAAAATAACTCAAATAACTGCAATAATTGTTTGAGGAATAATTTTTATTTCTAGGTAGCCAGAGAACCTATCAGATTTATAAATCTGATAAATAAATGCATACGAAAATCAAAAGAAAAAAAAAAAACAAAACAGAAAATTAATAAGCCTACGTTCAAGGCGTCTCTGATTGTCTAATCAGTGTAAACGGGCGCAAGAATTCCAACCGACGAGAGAATTATGGATGTAAGGAAGGAGAACTGTTTGTGGAATTGAGATCTTTGAGGAAAGATAAATTTAGCCACTTAAGCATTTGATATTTATTTGGGACGTAATTGTGGTTTTACTGACTTTTAAACTGTTGAGATGTTAAAGCTTAGAGTTTGGTGGAAACATACAGCTGGAATTCTGTTATTCCATTATAGGTTTCAGCATGAATCTTTTGTTTTATTGTGCGACACGTTATCTATTGTGTGCAATCTTTTAAGAAGTTATGTCATGTAATTAGTCCTTGTCCTGTCAAGCGTGTATGAGTTTTCCTCAAGGAAATTGTGTATTTAGTAGCAATTAAAATAGGACTGATGGATGTGGGATTTTTACTTTTATATCGTGTCAAACGTTTGAAATTGAATTCTCAACAGGAAATACATATCTTTGCCTTTGAAATGCCTTTGAATAAGGAAAAAAGTTTTGTATGAAACAATCACTGCAATTCATACAATTTAAATAAGAAATTTTCATAAAAATTGCTCCAAAATTTGCAAACGCTTAGTTGGGCTTGCTATGAATCAGATAGTATGAGGTTGTAGTGGAAGAAAGCAATGAAAATAAATAGTTTAGAGTTTAGAATATTTTATAGTATCCAAAATAGTATTTTGTTAATATTTTATAATTATCTTAGTGCTGAGAATTTACCTTCAAAAAGAGTGTATTTTAGAGTCAGGTATATTAAATCTAGGTCATTGCTATTGGGAAAACCAAGGCACAAAAATCCCGTTGGGTTAATTCTTTTGTAAAAGAAAATTCCCCCGCTAGAGAGAGATTCCATAAAAAAGTCTGCCTTCAGCTTTCAAAGAGTACAGTCTGACTTCTGCTTTCAAACGACTAAGTCTGTATTCTGCTTCCAAAGCCAGAACACTTCAGGAATCGCTCAGTGCCAGTGATAAATATTTGCCTTTATTCTAGATAAACATCTGATTTATAATTGTGATATTGTAAAGTACTTAAATTTGCTAAGAGATAATATATTTATTTATAAAACAGAGGTGCTTTCTTAATTATTCTTATTACTTCTATCTCAAACGTACTTAAAAGCCCTTTTACTACACCGCTCACACTACTACAAATACACACTATCATCATTACATTACAAGGTTAAAGATATTACGAGTATATACCTGGAATCTATGTGCCAGTAACCTCTGACCCAAACAAATCTTATGGCTACAGTTTAAATTTAAAGGCATCAGACATGGAGTACCCCAGTACCACCTTAAATTAGTTTTCCTGAAAAATATTTCAATAAATGTGATAGGCGTTTATGTGTGTGTAGATAGTAGACCAAGTTTAAATAAATTCGTTGGAAGCGTTTTTCAGAAAATCGCAATAAACTGAAAAAATAAATAAATAAATAAATTCTATAAAGGCGCTCTTTCGATTGGTTGATGGATTTGTCCAGTTTGAATTTCCCCGAGATTTTTCGTTTTTGTGCTATTCTGTTAACACAAACATTCGAAAGCCCTCCAATATATCTACAGCTTTGGTTTTTTGATAAATTTTGATAAATGTGAAACTACTCCCGAGAGTTATTTTGATTGTAGCCCATACATCTATAACATCGCTAAAATCTTTTTCGTTTCTCTTATACCTAGTAAGAGGAAGTATTGTAATCGTGTCAAATTTTTTTTTTTAGCCTCTCGTCTATCACAAAATATCTCGAAAATGAAAAATCGAAGTAAGTTCAAACTCAGTATTTAGGTATTACCATTGCATATGACGCGGAAGGTTTCGGACAAAATGCATCAACCAGAACTGTCATTTTACGAAATTTTTTTTTTTTTATTTTTTCGGATTTTCTGGACAATGCTCGAACGATTTCTTTAAACGTTGTATACTTAACTGATCACATAAATGCCTATCACTTTTTATTTGAAACATTATCCATGTAAATTTATTTTAGGTGGTTCTGGGATACCCCATTTCAGTTTTGTTTAAATTTAAACTGTTGCCACAAGCTTTGTTTGGTTCATGGTGGCTGGCACATGCCTGGTACAGTATCTCTGTTTAACTATTTCATGGCAAGACCAACTAAGTGTTTGTAAATTTTGTAGTTTTAATGAAATTTTGGTTATTAAATTGTATTAATTCCTATTGACATTGTCATATTTTAACAAGACATCCGTATATAAATTTTTTATGACACCCTCTTCGCATACGCAGGTTTGCTATATTGGTTATGAGCTTGGCTTTGTAACTGGGAGGTCGCCAGATCAAGTCCCGGTATAAATGCTAAATTTATATTAGTTCAAACATGGTAATTATTGTAAAATATATGCTTCCGCTACTGTTCATGACATTTAATTTGATAGTTGGACGAAAAGCCCCTCTGAAAAATAAGCATTACTCTATTTTACTTTACACTAAAATATTGAATGCTTTTTTTTTTTGCCTGAAAAAAGGGAATGAATATGGTAGTGTTTGTGGGAAAGAATTGGAGATAATTTAGGAGAGTGGAGGGAAAGGATAGCGGAGGACCTGGTTCGAGTCAAGCTGTAAATCTATGTGCCAGTAACCTCTGATTACCCTTCGATTTTTTCTTCCTAGAAGCCTCTGCAACTCGCTGTCGGTGATGCACAGTGCTGTCTGTACGAGAGAACACTGTCCGGAGTCTGGCAGTGCACTGAGAAGGCTCTGGGCGCCAATAACCATAGATGTTGACGCACCTGAAATTAAAAAAAAAAATTGAGGAGAGTGAGAAATAATGTTGTAAATGATGTGCTGAACACTGATATAATGAAATAGAAACACAAACTGTACACTGTTGAATGATATGAGAGAATAAGTTAGCCGAGGGTTATAATTAAGAGAGAGACAGACTGGCTGAAAATAAAAAGTAGGTACAACGATGTTGGCTGACTGGTGTCTATAACTGTTGTCTAAAACTGTCCCTAGACTGTTCAGGGGCTAACTCACCTTTCTTTTATATGGAATTCTCCCTCCCTAGTTCGGCACAGGTAGAGAGTAACTAATTATTCGGATCCTTGGTTTTTCGGATCCTCACGAATCTTAATAATTCTAATGATTCGGATCCCATTAATGTGGTAGATGTGAGAAGGTGAGAATTGAAGATGATTTAGGAGAGTAAGAAATAAAAACCTGCAGATGCGCTGAACACAGGTTGCAATTAAATAGAACCATATAAAATGCAAGAACTTTACACTGGTTTAAGTTATTGAGAATAAGGTAACGAGAGAATAATCAAGAGAGAGGCAGACTGGCTGAAAATACAAAGTAGGTAGAACGATGTTGGCTGACGGTGTGCATAACTGTAGTAAAAGTGTTCCTAGAGAGTTCTTCTCTCGTTTTTCTTTTACATGGAATTCTCGCTCCCTAGCTTGGCCTAGGTAGGAAGTAACTAATGATTCGGATCCCTGGTTTTTCGGATCCTCACGAATCCTGATAATTCTAATGATTCGGATCCCATTACTGTGGTAGATGTGAGAAGGAGAGAATCGAAGTTGATTTAGGAAAGTAAGAAATAAAACGTATAGATGCACTGAACACTGTATGTAATTAAATAGAAGTATATAAACTGCTAAGAGAGCTTTACTGGGATGATGATCTTGTGACCAGGCAGACCGCGCTGGTTGGGGCATCTGCACCGGATGGATGCCAGTCGGGGGGCAAAGAGGCTCTATGAAGGCATCCCGGAGAGAAAAGACCGCGGGGCAGGCCCCGTTTAAAATGGCTACAGGATGTAGAAGAGGATCTGGGGAAGATGGAGATAAGGCAATGGAGAAGGAAAGTGGATGATAGAGACGCCTCAGCAAATTCTTCTGGCGAAGGCCAAGGTTCTTCAAGGACCGTAGAGCCAATGGAAGAAGAAGAAGAAGAAGATATAAACTGCAAGTACTTTACACTAGTTTAAGATATTGAGAATAAGGTAGCGAGAGATTAATCAAGAGAGAGATAGAATGGCTGAAAAGTAGAAAGTAGGTAGAACGATGTTGGCTGACTGGTGTCCATGACTGTTATTAAAAGTGATCCTAGACTGTTCTTCTCTCATCTTTCTTTTATATGAAATTCTCTCTCCCTAGTTTGGCCTAGGTAGGCAGTAACTAATGATTCTAATGATACGAATCCCATTTACAAGTATCTGAAGTGATTTGATTCTGAATGTTTTCTTTTTATTTCCAAAGTTAGTATTAGCCATCAAGGGATGATTTAAGGTATTAACATTTTACCTTAAAATATCTAATATGCTTTGTGGAATCTTCACAGTGCATTGCCGGTAATTGATGTTGATAACACTATGCAACACCGGGCAATGAGAGTGTAGAAGCTGCTAGGAAAAGAAAATCTAAGTTTAGCATTACCTAGACTCCAAACCGGGAGCTCCGTATGCCACTCCAGCTAGTTAATACCGTCCCTAACACCGAACAAAATACCAAAATACATAATAACAAAAAACAAAACAAAAAACAGTCCGCCTTCCTTCTAAGCTTCTTTCAATAATCCGCTGACTTTATAATAATAGAAATGAAGAGCTGATAAAATAAAGTAACAGCTCGCTGAGTTTGTTTTTTTTTTTCTCTATTAAGTTTTTTAGTTGCTGCTATTAATTAAACACGGTGGATGACTATATTTTAAGTAAAATGAAGTTTGTGAACTGAACGGCAAAGTTGAAGAAAGTTTGTAATAAAGCTGACCTTTGTAATATTACATCTTTTACTGTTAAAATTCTCATTTCCGTTTTTTGTTTTTTTTTTGTCTTTATTGTTCAAGTGAGTTATAATGAGTAAATATTATATTTTTCATGTTAAATATATAAATGTAAGTTGAGTTAAAATAACAAACTTTGATCGTTCAATAAATGGATTTGGCTATATAAATAACACCGGTATACCAATTGTGTGCGATTTATTTAAACGGTGAAAAATATCCAGGGCAATGCTGCATACATTTGCCTATTTTTTTTATTTATTTACATTTTCTCTTACTCTGTAGGAGAAACTTTGTATTGAATCTCTGATTGGAACTCTGAAATTGAAGTTTTTATCGAATGTGCTCTGTATGTGTGTTTGTATGTGTAAACAAAGTATCTCATAAACCAGAATTCGTCGGAAGCTCAAACTTGATATTCTGTTTAGGAAGCACCGCCGCATCTGACAATGAGATTTTTGTCAAAAATCCATCGACTGGATATCCGACTTTACTAATGAGTTTTTCAGTTTTTCAGAATTTTATAAAAATGGCTCCAACGAATTGCTCAAAAACTTCGTATACTATCTACAAACGTAAATGCCTATCACTTTTATTTGAAACATTTTCCAGGGAAAATTGTTTTTTGCGGGAGTTCTGTGGGAGAAATAATAAAGACCACATCAGTAGAATTCCAAATTTGTAGAAAATTCGTTGACCGGAAGTGAGCTTTAACAGATTTTTTTTTTTTTTTTTTGGAATTATTTTAGGACGTTCTGAAGAAATCTGTGACGTTAAATTTCAATTTTTTTTTTTTTTTAAATATTATTGGCACTATCTTCTGGACTACATTATAATCAGTGAACTACTAAGATAGATACATATATATCCCCACCACCTCTATGTATTTGTTGTGGCAATTGAATAAAATTAAAATTTAAAGTGTAATGAATAGTGTCATACGACATTTTCTCACTGAAATTATTACCTTAGATTTTTTACACTTTCTCTTAATAATTTCTATTTACCTGTCAGATATAGTTTTCCGGACATTTTTACAGTGTCAGGTTACCCTTTAGGGAAGATTGGTCAAGACTGGTCGGATGTGATACCTGATAATTACTTCCGGTGTTACACAGACGGTTCCGGAATGGATGGATGGTAGGTCTGGAGTTGCGGTCTATTTTGAGATCATTTGGCAGTATCTCTTGGTGAATGTACCACAGTCTTCCAGACTGAGTTTCATGCTATTCTTTGTTGTGTCTTGGATGAGAGGGTACGTAACACTAACTTAAAAGGAGTTTGTATCTGCCCGGACAGCCAGGCTGCGTTGAAGGCGCTGAGTTCATGTGTCTTCACTTCCAGGTTGGTGTTAGAATGTTCTAAAAGACTGGAAGAGCTTTCTTCTCTGAAGGATGTGCTTCTAGTATGGGTGCCAGGTCACATGGGAATTTTTGGAAATGAGCAGGTGGATAGGTTTGCCAAATTAGGCGCCTCTCTTCCTTTCATTGGTCCCGAGCCTGCTGTTGGCGTGTCTTCTGGCACATGTCTGTCAGGCTTCCAGACATGGGACAGCATCACAGTATTCATCCTTATGGAGGAGCTCAGTTGGTTTTCGGCAGTACAAAATGCTCATTGGGGGTGCGGACAAGGCCATTAGTGAGACGTTGCTGTGTTTTTCACGGAGCGCTCTCAGGCATCTGGTTGGATCTCTTACTGGACATTGTGGTTCAAGGAGACATCTCTACATAATGGGTCTCATGCCGGATCCATTTTGTAGAGTCTGTGAGACAGGGAAGAAACATCCATCCATCTTATGACTGATTGCTTGGGTTGTGAGGAAATTTGGTTCAGGATGTCTGTGGAAGAGCTTAGGCTATTTCCGCTTAAGGTTATTGTCCGATTTATTTGGACTGCGGTGAATCTTAGATGGATTAGACCCGGGTCTGGATTTTTGTTCTAGACCTGGTTCCATATTTCTTGGAGCAGCTATATGGGCCCAGTGAGGCTTTGGATAGCGTAGGGTTTGGTCCCTCCCCTCAGACAAATAATAATAAATAAGATTTTCCGGTTGTACCAAAGGTTTTTTTATTATTATTATTATTACTCAGAAGGTATCGAACATTATTTTCAATCCGTGTATTGAGTAGCGAGAACTTAGCCCACACTGGTGGAAGGCGTTTTTTTTTTTTAGAATGGCCTGCAGCTCAGCCGTCGCGTTCTCTCGCATTATCTTCTCTCTACTTTCAAATCGACAGCCTTTCAGTGGCTTCTTTATCTCGGAAAAACGCAGAATTCGGGAGGGGCCATATATGAAGGAGAGTAGCGGGCTTGGCGGACAACCGGAATTCTTATCTATTTTTGTCAAGAAAGCCTGGATGAGGTACAACAAATGAGCCGGAGCATTATCACCTGCCGAATTTTACAAATTGTTTCGGTATGGGAGTCACCAAGCTTCTGACAAAACTTCACGCAGCAATGTTCTGCAGCATGATGAAGGTAATCTCCTTTTTCAGGGAAAAAAGGTATCGCCCCAACATTTGCGCAGGATTTTTTTTTTTTTTTTGGACAGGCCTCGTATCCTCATAGTTATGTATTTTTACATTAGACTTAGAGAAGAGATGGTGTATTGAAAAACATTTAAGATTACCCGGGCCACGAGCGATGTGTAGGTAAATTTTTGATACTTTAGCTGGTTAAAACTCTGATCTAACGATTCCTTTAGATGTTGCTTGTTAGCTATCTGGTAGAGAACTTTTCGAAAGCTGGTTTAAGAGTCCTTATTTCTTGTATGAAATTTTGTTGAAGACTATTCTTGACTGCTTGAAACCCGAGTGAAGTCTGACAAAAGCTGTTTGAAAGTCGGGTGAATCGGGCTGATTAGAGCGTTTTTTTTTTTTTATGTCACCAATGGATAGCCAGTTGGTGCTTTTAAATCTCTCATCTCTGTTGATCTCTTTTTAAGCTGAGCGTGATAAATGCGGGTCAGGTGCACCATAGATTGCAACCATGGCGAAATTGAGAGCGGCAGATGTTGAAACATAGAGTTGTAAGCGGTAGTAAAGAGAAAGTTCACAACACGTAGTGTGAGTTCTTTGTATGGAGTTTATATGTTAGTTTGCTAAAACCAAATAGTGTTTTTTTTATATTGAGTGAATGTTATGTATGTCAGTGTAAGAGTCGTATTATTTGCTTTAGATAACCGCAGGGACGTCAAAATTTCTGAACAAATGACCTACGAGATTACCGACATGTTACCCATAATTTATATTTGTATGCAGTGGCGGCTCCTGACTTGGATATGTGGGGGTTCAACATTTTTTTTTTAAACACTTAATTACCTATCATTATTTAGTAGCTTGGCTAGTTAGAAATCATGAAGTAAGCCAAGAGCCAAGTAAAAACTTGCAGCCCTCCCCTACAATTAAATATATTAAATTAACAATAAATCTGTCACTGTGCACCTTGAGAAAAACTGCGAAAAAAAGAGTGGTACCGTTTGAGTTCGTAACTTAAGTGGTTAACTTAACGGAAATTTGTATTATCATCTAAAAAGTGTTTCGGTTCAAAGGAAATGTCAATGAGTTAGCATCGATTCTTTGCTGGGTCATATCTCTTAGTGATGTTTTAAGTACCAATACCAACATCAAATTTTTATAAATATAAAAATAATATATAAATATAATATATAATAATCCACACATTGGCACAGGAACATCACATCACAAAAAATCTAGTGTGAAACACACACACACACACACTACAATACATTTGCTAAAAACATTTTTTTTAACTTCGGGTAAGATCGGGTAAGTTCGTTCATAGATCGTAAGTAATGTTCATCGCGCAAGAATCCCCCACTCTTATTTTAAAAAGTAATAAGGAATATACAGTTTTCTATACTAACACAAAGAAATTTTTTATATATACATATATATATACTAAATTCTCCGGCGCGACTCCCAACTGTGAACCCCCAACTTCCTACTTTTTTATACATCTCCTGATATGTGCATGCATTATACCTACAATCGTACAAAAATGCACAATACTTTAAACAAAACATTAGAGTGAGCTCCTATACTGATATACGTTCCTATTCTTTTATTTCTAATTCTCCTCGGATTTGACAAACAAATTATTTTTTTCACATGGATTTGATTGAAATTTGATATCAGGCAATATATACTATTTTTACTGTGACTAAGGTTTAAGGTTTGAAACTAATATAAATAAAAATGAAAATATTTTTTGAAATTGAAATATGAATAAGAGAAAGTAATAAACGTATGATAATTTGTTACTTTTTATTTTTTTCAAATAGCTGGGGGGTTCAGTCGCGCAATCGCGAATAGCAGTAGCCGCCACTGTTTGTATGTTTAATGAAAGAAGACGACTAAGTGACTAGAGACTAAGTTGACCCAAGATATTATCTAGGATATGTCTTGATTAAGATATCTTGATGACTTTAGACTAGTTAGCTATTTAAAAATAGGTTACAGACTTCTTCTTTAACACTGTTTTATGATTAGTCAAATCGCACCCTAAAATCAGGGAATATGTTGCTTAAATGGTCGCAGTCCAGCTCTGGACTCAGTTAAGATGGATCACATGCGTAGTATAAAACTTCGTGGTACTGTTCTGTGTTAGAAATAAGAAGTATGTTCTCGGTGGCGCTGTTGTACAACCGATAAGGAAGTAATATGTCCATCACAACATCACTGCTATTATACTTTAATATATTTAGAAAAACATAGGTATTGAAAAGCCATTTCTGTTTTATTATATTGAAAACAAGAGAGGGAGCTAGCCATATTTAAAACTATGTCATATTACCGACTGGAAAACTGTTACCAGCACTGGTTCACGCTTACTGAATATTAAATGAGGAAGTTAGAAAATGGTAGACTGTACAGTAAAATGTACAGTTAGATCGAGTCCGCACGTATTCGCGAAATATACATTTATCTATACGATATCTTTACAGTATTGTCATAAGCCCTTCCGCCTGTCCGCCTAGTTCTCCAGCCAATATAGCAGCGGCTTTACAACCAATTGATATAATGTTTATCTTCAACAAAATTCAATTATTTCCTTTAATGATCTAATTGAAATTCAAATGAGGACATTTCACAATTGTAATTAACATCTTCATTTTAAACAGACGCGCAACTTTATAAATCCGATGATTTTATTTAATAAACAAATAAAAATTTGTTAAAGATTCCCACGGCTTCCTTAATTATTTAATTTAGTTTATTTTTCCTTCCTTCAAATTCTTTAACTGGTGAAACAGAAAGCATTGAAGTCGTTAAATTTTTTATTGAAATCGTTTTTTCACCATAAATGTAAGAAATGGAAAAGCCTTTGAGGAGGAAACATGTTTCTAGCAATTGATTGTACTACGCATCAGAGTGTGTAACTTCGGCTATTCATCTATTCTACGTCGCGCGGCACAGTATTCTAGGTTGCGCTGGTGACTGATGTTGTTTAGTTGGATATCCAGGAGGCACATGAGAACAATCTCGGACACGAACAACTTCAACCCAATCCTGCACAATGAGCTGTAGAGGGGCTTCTATAAAGAGAAAATTTAAAAGCCGCATAACTGGATTCAAACCCGGGACTTCCAGTGGGAGTCCAGCGTGCTGCCATTTAGCTAATCTCTAATGTGGGAGTGCGTGCAGATTTAGATGTAGATTGTTGTAGGGGATTATTGCACTGCGACTTGAAAGATCTGTTGGTCCCCCCGCAGCCTTCTCCAATGCACAGCCGGCCTGTAAGCAGTGTTCTCTACCTATAGACAACACTGCCATTCACCGGACAGTGAGTAGTAGAGGCTCCTAGGAAAAGAAAATCTAAGGGCAGCATGCTGGATTTGAACCCGGGACCTCCGCGTTACTTGTCCGGCGCACTACCACTGAGCTAATTCCTTCATTCTCCCTTGGTTTACGCAGTTTAACTAGGGACAGAAACCCTAGTTTGTGTACGGTGTTTGTCCTTGTCTGTAAAGTGTAGAGTTTATGTAGTTTAAGTATATTGTATACTATTCTGACGAAGTGCACGGAGTACAACTGTGGAAACCCGTGAGATCGCTACTGCCCAAGTAACTGCATGCAGCAGATACCCCTTGCGAGCATATTGTGTGTGAGAGAGAGAGCGAGAGAGAGAGCAATCTATTATTATTATTTTTTTTAATTTAAGGCGCGTCAGTTTCAATGGTCATTGTCGCTCGGAGCCTTCTCAATGTACTGCCGGCCTCCGAACAGTGTTCTCTCGTTACATTTAATACTGCTCATCATCGTACAGAGAGCTGTAGAGGATCCTAGGATGGGAAAATGTAAGAGATGCATTGCTGGGGACCTCCGCATGGGAGGTCAACGCACTAACACTAACCTAATCCCTGCCCTAATCATTAATTTCTTTTTAAGTAAATTATATATTTATTTATATTAAAGTAATCATATTCAATTAGATTTGTATTATTTATGTACAGCAATGGTTTGGGGGGAGGGGGGGTTAAAGCAGTTCATTCTGTCCGAAGCGCGGTAATGTATGGAAGCAATTCATTCGTGTTCAATAATTGATTTATCTGCATTCGTTTTAAGTAATTTAAAAGATAAATAGTTTAACATGTTTTGAAACTATTCCCAAGTTTATGATAACCATTTCTGATAAATGGCCTACCAATTCCCTCAGAACCCCACCAAAAAATCCATTTTTTTGGGAAAATGTTTTAAATGAAAATGATAGATATTTATGCGCGTAGGTAAATAATATACGAAGTTTAAAGAAAATTGCGAAAAACTGAAAAAACAAAAGCATTCAGTAAAATATCTACAAGGAATATCAAGTTTCAGCTTTCTGTGATTATTCTATTTTGAGATATTTGTTCATACGCACACTCACAACACATAAACTGTGTTGATATTCGTTTTTTAAGATATTCTGTTGATGTGTTCTGTTACATTTTTTCCATATTCAGAGGACCTCAAAACAAGTATTTCCGATGAAAACTCAATTTCGAGAATTTGACACGAATACTTTACTTAGTAAGAGAAAGTAAAAATGAAATAAGTTAATTGATTTATTTTTCAGACTGTAGCAAGCTGATTTAAATTCAGTAGGTGTTCAGTTTGCAGTATCGTAATTGGTTTGGTGCATTTCCCTTTGTGATTTTTTTTTTTAAGAATAAAAATATTGAATATGTGGATGGATCCGCAATGCTGGATAACAACTCATATTTTATCCGTCGAAACATGCATATTTATTTCCTTCTTGCCCGGTTTCGGAATTTCATCCATCGTCAGAGCAAATTCACCAAGTTCGTGTAGAGAGTTCAATTCAACTTAATGTTTCTTTGTTTACTTGTTACTCACACTTATTGGTTGAATATAATTATGTGGGAGGTTATTAGGTTATGTTACTATGTGCGTGTGTGATTAATGACAAAATGGAATTATTATAAGTTATGATTAGACATTAGAGAAAAAATAGTGTATAATAAATTTGTTTTCTGTTTTGCAGAATACTTCATAACTAAATTTTTTAATAGTGTTGTAAAGTATGTTCAGCGCCTTATGCCCCTCCCCCTAATAAAAATAACTTGATAAGACACTGAACATACTTTGCTTGGTGAATTTGCTCTGATGATGGAATGAAAATCCGAAACTGGGCAGGAAGAAAATAAAAATATGCATGCTACGTCGGATAAAATACCAGATGAATAAAAAAATATTATCAATGAACTGGTATGAATTTGATTTAGTATCATTACCAATTCTTATTGACAATTAATTTACTTAAACTTTGGATATACATCATTTATTTTAAAAGTTAGAACAACTTTTTTGCTTTGCGGTAACAATGGTTTTGTGGTATGGTTTGGTAAATCATTGTATTGGATTTTAAAAGGAATAAGGTGTTCTACTATTTGAAAAATTACCTCAATTCTTAGAATGGCAATTCTAGTGGGCGTTTTTTTTTTCTCTCTCTCTTTTTATGGGACGAGATAAGAAATGGGACCGGTAAGATGATGGGGCGGCACTGAGATAATATATAAAACTCTTTCAATGCTTATACAACTGTCTGTCATAAAAAGTGTTTCACCCCCGCTGCTAAACTTAAAAGTCTCTCTTCTATACTTTCTTCTTATTTCATCTTTCTTCCATTATAACTTGTTATACTTTTTTTTTTTCAATTGTACTTATGTCTATTTCATTTTTTGAGAAATTTATAAAGTAATATATTATATGATTAGAGGTTGAACAATCTGTGAAACTTTCAAGTGACTTCCTCTTACTTCAGTTCTTCTTACTTCGTTCCTCTAATTAAACTGAAAAGATTTTCACCATACACGTGAACCCTCCTTTTCTGAGAAGTTTCAGGGCTTTCACCACTAGATCTTTTTGCGATATTATCTCCTCACGCCTTGGACATATATGACAAACTTAAAAACGAGTAGGGTGAATAAATGCGATGTTTAACGAGAGTCTAGAAAATCCGTATTTCTTGTTTACGGATGGATCCAGATCGATCCATGGAGTGGGTTGTGCCGTATGGGATCCCCAGACTGCCAGCTCCAAGAAGTACAGGCTTTCAAATATCGCCTCAGTAATACGGCGGTATATGGCAGCTATTGGAATGCCATATGGCTGGCAGATAAGATAAGCCAGAAGAGGGACAACACTGTGGTAGTTTTCAATGAATCAAGAAGTGCACTTCAGAAGATAAAATGTCCAAGTGATGTAATAGACCCGATACTTATAAAAATAGTGTATAAGTTGGATAATGCTGCAGGAAGGATGCATTTAGTGTGGATCAAAGGGCATGCCGGGATCCAAGGAAATGGATATGTCGTAATCCTGGCAAAAGATGCTATTAAGTCGGGTGAAGAAATTCCGTTAGCTAGTTTGGGAGATATTAACAGTGCTCTGAAAAGTAGGTATTTACATTTATGGCAGGATCAATATGGAAAAGAATATACAGGCAAATATTATTCAGAGATCAGCCTCGTTATCCCTTGTAAACTTTGGTTTGAAGAGTTGGATGGGGAGAGGCAATTTTATACCACGATAATGCGATTGAGGTTTAACCATAACCCCACCAAGCCGCACCTTTATAAAATACGCATCGTAAATAGTCCCAAATGTGATTGCGGTACCGGAGAGGATGGCGATATCAATCATTTACTCTTTAGCTGTAAAATGTATAGTAAAAAAAAGGAGGAACGTTTTTAACCGAACTGTCCGAGTATGTACGATTTTCTTGTAGCGCAAAAAGCATATTGGCACTAATGGAAAAAAAGGAAGCGCTTGTTTGCATATATAAGTTCATCACAGGGAATAAAATGAAAATATAAGTCAGATTAGGATTATCTTTCGGTATACTGTAGTTCTGTGTTCATTTCACTTATACTAGACACCAAAACAACATAATATACATACACAAAGGCATTAACCATAAAATTGTTTCAGATATGACATGTCTAAAAGATTAAGAACAAAAGCCGCATCGCTCAAGATACCCTTATCTCTGCAAGGATGGAGAATGAAGAAGAGGAAGAGGGTGCAAAAGCCTGATAGAAGTCTACAAGAGACATGCCTAGTTGAAAAAGATAGGGCTGGTTTCTTTTTTCACCAACATATTGGCAGTTGGAGGCAATTAGAAGCCAAAGGTAGTTAATAATGTCAATATGTTGTTTTTTTCCAGCCCTCAAAAACAAAATAACTGGATAATGTATC
The DNA here is from genome assembly GCA_011037195.1 of Triatoma infestans. Taxonomy (NCBI): domain Eukaryota; kingdom Metazoa; phylum Arthropoda; class Insecta; order Hemiptera; family Reduviidae; genus Triatoma; species Triatoma infestans. The sequence continues at coordinate 85,091 of JAAEAF010005115.1, read as the reverse complement.
AACAGACAAAACCACAAAATAAATAAATAAATCTTCTCAGGACGCATTATACCAAAGGTTTCGTATCGCAATCAAATAGCAGATGGTAGACAGTCTCCTCCGCCTACTAGCAAAGTCTGCACAAGGGTTCCGAGCTAATTACCCCTATCTTGTGCAGACGTTTCCGGAATCTGCCGGGACCCATAAATAACCTGTGACCAGAAAAATCTGGTTCCTGCTTAAGTTAAGGGCCTCTTTGGTCCTTACACAGTTTAGGCATCACCCTTTACGGTGCCTTGCTCCTGCACTTGCTTCCCAGTACGCCCCATGATCTCTACGGAGCCAATCCTCGATGGAAGCACAGACTCCAGGACAGTAGGATTGGATATCCCCAGGACAGGCTCTGGATCACAGAACGGGGTGTCCCCTTTATTCCTAGCCAGCATTGTTAATACTTAATTATGTTTGTAGCGAAACAAAAAGAAACAAACAAGTTTATTGCAGCTCATTAGAAGAATGAATAAACTTACTTTCTTCTAAGGCATTGTGATGGAAGCAAGAAGCAGAAAAAAATTAGAAATTTTCAAATATATTTTAAAATATTAGTTTAGATGAAAAATTGGACGGTTGGCTGGTAAAGGGAACGAGGAACTGTTAGCGGTAGACAAAAGACTAGGCCAACGCTAATGTAAAAAAAAAAAAAAAATCTCGGATATGAGGTGTTACTTGTATATATGACCCAAAGTGAAAGGCCACATAAAGGCATTACTCAAGAAGTCTATCAAAGTGTAATATCGTTATTTTTAAGGAGGGTTCTACACTGTCTCTCTAGCCGTTTATGTATCCTTGTTTTATATTTAGTTTAGCTAAGTGTGGTTAAATCTATTCCTAATTCTCTCTCCAAGTACTTGTCTCTCCAAGTATCTAAATCAGTTCCAATTGAAATATTTCTTAAATTAAATAAAACCCTCATGCCTTGCTATGTAACTAGTCTATATACATATAGTATACAGAACAGCCAACATCATCATATATGTTGATGAAGTACTACCCGATATTTTTACTTTCTCTTACTCCTAGAAATTTTTAAAATTGAGTATCACCGTCTTAAGATCCTTCAACACACACACATCATTTTTCTAAAAAACACTTTTAAGAACTCAGTTTATTTCCGGTGAAAATTCAGTATCAAAAATTTAACACTATCGCAATGCTTGCTCTTACAGCAGTGAGAGAAAGTAGAAAGAGCCAAGCCAAGATCCGCAGTATTATCAAAATCTTAGCATGTAAAGTCAAAGTTGTATGCGTATTAATTTGCTAGAGAAATTCTTAATAAAAACAATGTAGACAAAAAAAGAAAAACGAACATCGCGTGTTAATAACTTTTCAGGAACTACTGCTATGTTAACTTACGCAGTATGTAATTATTATAGTAACTTTTACATTGTATTTGATCTATTATATAATACTGGAGATTTTTCAGGAACTGCAGTGAAGTATTTTCAACTAATTTTCCAAAATATATATTGGCATAATATACCAATGTAGAATATCGAAATAAATAATTAATTCCTCACAATCATTCAGATTTTTTTTTTTTTTACTTTCTCCAACTCCCAGTAAGAGATAGTATTGCAATATTATCAAATTTTCCATATCGATTTTTCACCGAAAATAAACGTTTTGAGGTCTTCTGAGTCTAAAAAAATCTGGTGTGAAACACTCACACAACTTTCTCTTACTCCAGTTCTCCAAATTATGATTAACAGCTTTAATAGTTTATGTACCAACTTTAATGAGATTCGTCGAAAACTGAAAACACTGTTCAGTAAAAGCGCACTTCCGGTTTACTAATTTTCTTGAAACTCGGAATTTTGGCCATGTATTTATTTCTAATTAATTTTGTTTGAATGATACAATTGTATAATTAACTGTGATAGCATCAGAGACATTTTCCGTGGTAGCCTGCTTCATTTTGTGGTCATCGACCGGTTTCCGGCGTACGCCCATCTTCAGGATGCGTTTTTCAGATAGTGTGACAACACAGACTTGTACAGAGCAAACTTAGTTTTCACACTCCGAGAAAAGTCTGTACTGTCACACTGTCTGAAAAAAAGCATCCTGAAGATGGGCGAACGCCCTGCACCACAAAATGAAGCAGGCTACCACGGAAAATGTCTATGATGCTTTCCAGCTCTGCGGAACCAACCACCACAACAAGTGTGATAGCACTTTAGAGAAAAATATAACCCCACTCCTCTCCTAAAAGTGCCCTTAAATAAATTTTTCCAGAGAAATGGTTCAAATAAAAATTGTAGACCATTGCATTCTTAGTTTATATGCGAGTTTCAAGAAAATCGTCGGAGCCATTTTTGAGAAAATTGCGAAAAAGGGAAAAAAATCATACAGTAAAGTGGTAAAGTAAACACACTTCCGGTTATCCGATTTTTTCAAACTAGGAATTTCAACAACATATTTAATTTTAATCAACATTATTTATATGACAGAACTATCTAATAAACTGAAATAGCACTTTAGATGAAAACCTAACCCCACCCCTCCTCCAAAAGTGCCCTTAAATGCATTTTCCTGGAGAAATGTTTCAAATAAAAGTTGTAGCTCTTTGTATGTGTGGTTGATGTAATAAGTTTAAAGAAAATCGTCGAGGCCATTTTTGAGAAAATCGCAAAAAAGTAAAAAATCCAATTAGTAAAGTGGTATTTCCGGTTGAGGAATTTTTACAAATAACGTACAGTCAGATCCCATGGTGACCTCTAAACGGAATATCAAATTTCAACTTTCTACGATTTTTCGTTTTTGAGCTATGCTGTTCACATACATTCGCACACACACAGACCATTTGCTAAAAACCACTTTTTTGGACTCAGGGGACCTCAAAACGGATATTTCCGGTGAAAACTCGATATCGAAAATTGACACGATTACAATACTTTCTCTTACTAGGAGTAAGAGAAACTGTTCTGTGTCTCTGTCAGTCTGTGTAGTCAGCAAACTCAAAAATGTAAAAAATGCAAAAACTTCTTGAATATCCTACAAACAGTAGTAGAGTGTTAAACCCATGATATTTTAGCGGATTTATTAAAAAATAAATAGATATGCATTGTCAGGCCTTTGTGAATTTTAAACTATGCATTGATGTGAACTTGATTATTCTACTTAAATTAATACACACCCGGAATTCTTTTTTTTTTCTTTCCACAATCTAAAGTTAGGGAATCATATGTCTTTACAATATAAGATAGTTCAGTGATTTCCTTTTCATAAATTATAAACACGAACTGGTTATTGTGGACAACCAGCCGATCTTCTTAGAGCTTTAGTTTTCCATTAAATTTATTCAACATGTTCTGTTCAGATGTACAATCCTAGGTAATGGCTAAAACATTTATACCAATGTTAACTTTCCCATTTTTGCTTCATTTTTATAAATCCCTGCCTTTAGCATACGTATCCATTAGATATGTATCACCCTGCGTATCACCCAACGCATCACCCTACGTATCACCCTACCATTAGATACGTTGAAGCCCAGTTAGTTTTTGCTTTGTGTGAAGATGAGTCAAAGTTGGAACAAATCCAGGGGCAAAAACAGCCCACATAAAATAAACCACGTGTCGCGAAGACCTAGATAACCTTATATCACAAGGTACAAAAAAAAATGGTTGCCTCATGGTGGCTAAAAAAAAAACGAGATATCCCGAGATATCTTGCTTCATTTTGTGGTCATCGACCGGTTTTGGACCTGTACCCGTCTTCAGGATGTTTTGATAAACAATATGATACTAAATATTTGCATACAGTTTATACTGATTTTGTGAGTTGAGTTTACAAATATGCAATATTACTGTACTCATCATGGTCTAACCATGATATTCCTTTTAAGTGGCGAACAGCAAAAGTTCCTTCACAAGTTACATTCGAAGTTGGAAGTATCCTACACAAATCGCTAATAATTTTCCCAGTCAATTGTCAAAAATAAGTCAACGAAATGCCATCAGAGAGACTTTTCTCCATAGTTGATGTGGTTGGTTCCGCAGAGCCGGAAAGCATCAGAGATATTTTCCGTAATAGCCTGCTTCTTTTTGTGGTCATCGACGGGTTACGGGCATTCACCCATCATTAGGATGCTGTTTATCAATCAGAGTGATAACATAGATTTGCACAGAGCAAATTTAATTGGTTTTTAAATGTTTTTGTTAGGGCCTAACTAGGTTAAGAGGGGTGTTGGTACCTGAGTGCGTAACTCAGTATTTCTGATACTTTTCTCCATGTGGTCTGTTTCAATGTTTGTGAATAGGCGTTCGACTGGTGTAAAGCTTTTACCGGTCAGAATGTCTTGATGAATTGTGTGATATTACAAAGCGTTCTTCAGAATGTCTTGATGAATCCCGTGATGTTGTATACATTCATACACATACATACACATTCATACACATAAATTATATACAATGTAAACTGAACTCAGAATATCAGTATAAACAGATTTTTGATGTGCAAATTTCTTTATCATATAGTTTATCATACTGAAGATGGGTACAGATCCGAAACCGGACGATGACCACAAAATGAAACAAACTATAATTGGAAAACTCTTACATATTACAACGTAGTGGGTTTTTTGGCCATTCTTTAATTGCTTGCTTATTATTAGGCTATCCCCTTTATGTTAGGTACTCTCTCTGGCTGGAGATAATCTGCTAGTTCTTTGTGCATATTCCTCACATCATATCCCACCACTTAAATCCTCTATTTCGATTTACGTATTTTACACCGCACGACTTCCGGTTGTCTAAATCCTCAAGACACGTGGTTTATTTTACCTAGGTTGAATATATTCATATTCAACGCAATTAGCAACTAATATGAAAAAACAGGAATCGGCCTTGCCAACTTCCTTTTCCAATGCCTGAACAATCTGTTTTTCCCATAATGGGAGTGGATGAGATGGAAACGGTTATTAGGAACTTAATCAGCAATTTCCGTCACTGATTTCTAATAATTACTGTGCTGATTTCTAATGATTAAAATTTGTTGGACAAACACTGTGTAAGTAAATGCTACCCACTCCAAGAAAAACAATCTATAAAGATTAAAATCAAAAAATAGGTCATAAATATAATATAAAACGTTGACATAACAGCTCATTATAACCAAAAATCTTGTAGATGGATTTTCTTTTAACATGGAACAAATGGTATGGGTGAGCATGTCGTATTTTCCAACGTCTTGTATTTGGCATTCACAACACAGGCCGCTAGTAACCACAGCTACTTCTTTTTTCTATTTACTATGCCTGCTTTGAATACCGTTGAATCAAAAAGGGGAGATGATTGGTCTCTTTGATTAAGTAGATGTTGCCGATTTCAATAGCTGATCAAAAAAAACTAACTAATATTCCATCTTCAAATGTATTGATTAAAGATAAAGCGAGTGAACAAATTCTCGCAAGCAAAAAGGAAAAAATATAAAATATAAGGTTAATTAAATCAGAACGAAGGAAATAATTAACTTTTTATTTTTTATGTTTTAACAAGAAAGAGAAGAATCCAAGTTTTATGAATATAAAAATGAGAATGGAAAAAAAGTTATCTCTATTTCTTTAAAGATTCTCTGAAAATTTATATGTGTTATTATTTGAATATTAAGTAGTAAAAGTAGCCTTTGCTCTCATATAGATAAATAGATTGAGAATACTTTAGTAAAGTTGAGGCAATAGAAGGTAGACCTAATAGTTTAGACTCGTCTATGGGAATAGTATGGCGATAGTTTGGTTACCAGGTTAGCTTGAGGTATAACCAGCCCATTACTTGCTTATTATTAGGCTATCCTCTCTATGCTAGGCAAATCTCTCTGGCTGGAGATGACCTAAACACTATTCTCTGCTAGTACTATATGCATATTCCTCACACTATATCACACCACTTACATCTCTAGTTCGATTTATGTATTTTACACCACATAACCAACGCGTGGTACATAAATGAAGGCCCCATCCATGGCAGGCAATAGTTGTACTGGATAGAGATAGAATTCAGTTCAATATGCTCTTAGATAATATAATATCAATTTATAAAATAATAACGCACATAAGTTATCTTTGATATCGTTATTTACAAAACTAAAAGTTGCTAAAATTCATTTATGCATTTAAAAAAAAAAAAAAATTTGGTGTGAAACACTCACACAACTTTCTCTTACTCCAGTTCTCAAAATGATAATTTTACAAATTTTATAGTTTGTGTACCAAATTTAACGAAATTCGTGGAAAACTGAAAAAAACTGTACAGTAAAAACGCACTTCCGGTTTACTAATTTTCTTGAAACTCGGAATTTCAGCCATCTATTTATTTCTAACTAATTATGGTTGGATGATAGAATTGTATAATCAACTAGGATAGCACTTTGTTGAAAATCTAACCCCACCCCTCCTCTAAAAGTGCACTTAAAAGAATTTTCTCAGATAAATGTTTTAGATAAAAGTTGTAGATCTTTGCATGTTTAGTTTATATACGAAGTTTCAAAAAAATCGGCGGAGCCATTTCTGAGAAAAATTGCGAACAAGTGAATAAATCATTTAGTAAAGTGGTAAAGTAAACGCACTTACGGTTATCCGATTTTTTTCAAACACGGAATTTCAACAACATATTTAATTCTAATTAACATTATTTAGATGACAGAATTGTCTAATAAACTGAAATAGCATAGATTGTGGAAACCGAAACCCCACCCTCTCCCTCATAAAGTACGGCGTCAAGCATTGTCTCGGAGAAATGTTTAAAATAAAAGTGTAGCTCTTCGTAGTGTGGTTGATGTTGAGAGGTAAAGAAATGTCAGGAGCCATTTTTGAGAAAATCGAAAAAAAGTAAAAAATCCAACTTGTAAAGTGGTACTTCCGGTTGAGGAATTTTGACAGATAACGTAGTGTCAGATCCCACGGTGATACCTAAACGAATATCAAGTTTCAACTTTCTATGGTTTTTCGTTTTTGAGCTATGCTGTTCACATACATACATACACTCACACATACACACACACACACACACAACACACACCATTTGCTAAAAACCACTTTTTTGGACTCAGGGGACCTCAAAAACGG